>JANSTQ010154829.1:0-11366 GCA_026167885.1 Bergia puertoricense
TAAACAAGAAGTAAAATCTTAAAAATAATTCTGTAGTTCATCAGCAGCCAGCAAAGAGATTGAAATGCAAGGGTGATGTGGTCATATTTATTTTTAGTTCTAGTTAAAGTTACAATATGGGCAGCAGTATTCTGTAGTATAAGTGAGGGATTGCAATAGTTAAGTCTAGAACTAACAAAAGCATGTATCAGGGTTTCCATAGATTCCTTGTTGAGATTTTAAATTTTCCTTATCTTACCACTATTCCTTTACTAATGTGCTTGAATCAAGTAATTATGCAATTTGATTCATAAATGAATCCTTCCCCCAAAAATAAGCCCCTGGGCTTTTAGGACCAAGCTTTTAAAACACAAAACAACTTTTGTGTATAAGCCTCCCCCCCCCCAAAAAAATATAAGTCCCAGGGCTTACACATGATGTTGTATGTGCAATAAAACTTTAAAACTTGTTCTTTTTAATTATAGACTGAGAGTAGAGTACTTGTGCAACATTTCACAGTTTTCACTAGTTTGTTTTGAAACACAAAACTCCATCCGTGTATCAGCCCCCCTCCCCCCACCTCCAAAAAAGTTCAGACAAAAAGGCCCTTTGAATGAATATGAGCCCCAGGGCATATTTACCAAGGTTTACGGTATACTGCGGTTATTGTTTCTGGTAGCATAATTTTGCTCCAGAACAACAGTGGACCATACAGTCCATCAAGCCCTTTTTGCAAGCAGGTTCTCAATCTGACTGCAATGGCGATAAAATATTCTCAGTGACAGACGTCCCTTTCAAGGCATTTAAGCAACATTTCTCAGAAGAGAACTCAAACAGTGGTGAAATGTATAAAAGCAAGGGCAACTAACAATAGTTTAAATACCAGTACGCTGAGGCTGAACTTGGCAAGCAAGAGACAGCTAAAAATGTCATTGGCTGTCCTCAGATCAAGAGGGCTAAAAGATTTATCAAAGAAGAACCCCCACTGGGTCATTACCTACCTCCTTAACTTTGAGTTTGATGTGCAGCAGTAGTTACACTTGATATTAGCTAAATTCATCTAACTAGATTATACGACTGACTGCCAAAAATAAAAGATAACCTCTGTACATATTAAGATATTTGAGCCTGCTGTACAGAAATAATTGTTTTCAATACCTCTGTCCTGTTAAGTGACTCCCTTGCTGATCTCAGGAAATGTTGTGCTCTTGATATTCTTTGGCCTACATCACTCCCAGGCTGTCGCAAAATAACAAGATACAACATGCATTTGTATGCCACTAAGCATTCATGTACAACCTCTAAGCTAATATCACTGAATAAATTATTTCTTCCCCAAATGATTGCTAGTACATACATGTACAGTATCTTTATAAAAGAAAACTTCAAGTTTCTAAATACTGCAGTGTTCCAGCTAGGCTAAAACGAAAGGGTGCAGCACCCTGTCATTTTTCCCAGCACCCTGTCGTTTTTGTCCAGCACCCTCTTGTTTTCAGAGCTTCAAACTTCTTATCATAATGGAAATTGGAGTTAAAAGGTCGAAAATTTTTGAATCTTAAACATAAACTTTTCCAAAATATTTTTTAGAAGAAATAACTTTGTAAAATTTGTAAATAAATAGCAGATTGATTGAAGAAGTCAGTTGTTGTTGTGTGAACATATCGGTATTAAAAAAAATCATAAAGCTGGGATAATAATTATATATCATTAATATTCATGAACTCATTAATATTAATGCTATGCAAATTAGGGCACCCTGTCGTTTTCTCCAGCTCGCTAGAACACTGTACTGTCAGTAATGGTTGTCTTTCAAGATATCAGTTGTATCAGACTTCAGTAAAATACAGTACTATAAGTTACAATCCCATAAATGATAATTTTCACTTTTAACCAAAATCTTAAAACAGCTTTAGCTGCATGACTGTGTGGTGGTACCAAGGCATTTGTTGCCTGCCAATTGAGTTGCAACCAAATTTTAAGGTGAGTTCTGATTACATGCAGTTTTTTATCTAAGCTATCAAAGCTTGGTAAATGAGCCTATAAATTTTTTTATCAAGTGCTATTCTAAAATTAAGTAATCATAAAATATAATTTATATTAATGGCAGGGGTGGATCCAGGCTAGTGCAACTAGTTTCCAGAAACTAGTCAAACTTTCAGTGAAAAATAAATTTTAATTTGACTTTATCGTTTTGCAGTGTTTCATTATTTGTTTCTGAATCTGTTCTTCTGATTTAGAGTGAATTTTCTCTTTCTAAAAGGCAGATAAAAGCTCTTTTACACCTCTTTTGACAAAATCTTCCCCTCCCTTCCCCCTTATCACCAGTTTTGTCACCTGTGCCAGCATCAGTGCATAAAACAATATAGTATCGTGTTCCGTGCACTAGTCAAACTCTCCTTTGATTGGTGAAAAGTGAGCTATTGTGATCAGTGCACTAGTCAAACTGCCCTTCCATTGGCTGGAAAGTCAAGGGTGCAGTAGTCACAAACTAGTGGCTTGATATAAATACGTAAAAAACTCTGAATCAGACTCTGATGGTGGCAAATCAATGTTGACACAACAAGATGAAAACATTAGAAATGCCTGAATCGCTACGTTCATTTATACGGCAATTTTGTCGCTCGTAATGTTGTGAGAGCAAATTAGAAATGTTTCGAAACTTTAAGACGACGTGATACAATTTGAAATGGTTACGGATGGGACATTTTCTAGAAGCTACATGTGAAGTGAGATTTTGAAAGCCGGTAAGAGTAAGAATGTCTATTATGTCAACCTTAGGTGTGTGTGTGTGTGTTGCAACACAGCTATACTATAGGTACACTGTATTACAGAAAAAGGGCAGTAAGATAAGTTAGTGCAGTTCAGCCATTTTTGCTCTCACTGAACGTATCAATCTGCAATTAGAAAAATAAAAAATTCTTTTCGAGTCCAAACTAGGAAGATAGAACGATATGGCATCTGTGGTCACTCGTGGCGAACTGGTTTGTAGAAAGGAAGATTGTTCGCCACTTGATATCGGGACGGTATACAAAGATATCACTAGATTTTCCCCTGCCGATAAATATCAATTTATTGATAATGTTTGGAAGCCAGATGCGCTTTTCAGTTTGTCAAATACCCATGGCTGGCCTATTCAAAATATTTAGATGGCACTTTTTGTTTGCCATGCGTCTGTTTCGGAATGGAGTGTGGCAGAAATGCTTCCAAACTGAACCACATTTTTCGGGCCCCCATGACATTCTGGACAACGGCAAGTTCAAGACTGAAAAACCATTGCAACAGAAAGTGCGAAACCCACAATTTATTGGTTCTGGCCATGCAAAATTTCTTACAGGTCCAGCGAAGGCAAACAGTGCCAATCAATCAACAGCTTGATCAAGTTGTGCGGGCTCAAGTTGCTGAGAACCGGAAAAAAATTAAATCAATAATCAAAAGTCATTTTGTGTGGCCAGAACAACATTGCTTTGAGAGGCAAGCGAGATGATAGTCCTAACAACGAGCTATTGCAAGGTAACTTGAATTTCGTATCGACAGCGGAGACGAAATACTGAAAAAACATTGACACTGCCCCAAGGGGTACAAAGAGCGGGTAAAAGGGTCAAAGAGTTTTTATCAATATACATCTTCTTCCTTAGTACTTACTCCATAATGTAGTTTTTTGGGGGGAACTTGTCAAGTTTGAACCAAATTGTAACTTCAAAATTATTAATCTGAGGGAAAATTGCAAGCATTTGGCTTTTGTTCAAGAAGCAAAAAGTTTCCATTTTTTCTCCAAAATGCAACAGATATGTATTTTAGAACATCTATTTTTAAAAATTTTCCGGAGGAGCATGCCCCTGGACCCCCCTAGAGGCTCGGGGCCTTCGGCCCCTTGATGCTCCAACCTAGGCACCACTCAAAAAATTGTCTGGATCCACCCCTGAATGGCAGGGTGTCAAATTAATGGGGCCAAAACCAGTTATTTTGTCTTTGGGCTGGTAAAATTATCTGAAAAATACAGTTAGCTGGCCAGTTAAAATCTCAGAAGAACAGTTTGCAAAACTGTGACTCATAACAGGGTTCGAAGTTGGCAGTAGTTCGCTAGTCCAAACACTAGTAAAAACCATCATGGACTAGTAAACTTCTTCATAAACTAACGGTAGTACCGAAGGTCTAGCAATCATTTTTTATTATAACAAGATATTTAAATACTTGATAAGATGTTTCCCAGTCTAAAATGGACTGGTTACTTTCTTGTTGGGCCGGCACAACAAAATTCTGGGCCACTTAATTAAATCAAACTGGGCCAGCTGAAAAAATTCTTCATTTCGCACCTGAATGGTCAAATGAGTCACTTATTTTTCACTGAAACAGTCAAATAACCCCTTCACAGGCAGTTAAATATAACTGCTGTAAAATTCCTGATAATGTAGAGTCTTCCCCCCAGCTTAACACCGGTAGATGCATACGAAAGTTTATGGTCTGTTGAAATCTGATACTGAAGTGTAACTTCAGTTTAAGAAAAAAAATAAAGTGTTACCTGAGATGTAGCATGTAGATTAATGTGAACATTGAGGGCTGCTCCATCATCCTGCAGCAAAAAATACAGTAAGTATTGCTAGAACAGATTTATAACAGATTTATATTCATACAAGTATGGATTCTAATGAACACTGATCACTGGGTCTCCAGCTAGTGTGTATCTCTCCTATCAGTAATCTGAAATATAGCACTTGTCTCCCTAATGAATATTCTCCAGAGCTCTCAAGTCTCACACATTGAGAGTGAGACTCAGACATGTAATTTGATGCCACCTCACGCTCTCTCACTGAAACAAGTATTTCTCAGACACGCACTGACAATTTGAACAGTTAAGTTTATTTTTAGCATTTGTAACTGCTAAATAAATAAATACCTTCATTGCTGCTGATCATTCACAAATTATAATAGATCACTCTGAAAAACTCCATTTGTTTAATTTTGCCTTAGTCGACCAGGTTTTAAAATACATTGGCCGATGTGAATTGCCAGGAGTTTCATCAGTAATATTATATAAAGTACATCCTAAGTTAATGTTATGTTAACCTGCTGACCAGAACAACATGGGGGATTGGGCTCTTTGCACAAGAATTGATGAGAAAAATTCGGAGCATACCCCAAGACCCTAAAGTTCCTTCCCACACAAATCTCACTCTTTGGGAAAATCTCAACTTGAGAGCTCTGGTTCTCCTTCAAGGAATGATGAGGAAAAGTAATCAAATAAGGGGAATTTAGCAAGTTGTCATTTGGAACATTATTATAACAGTTATTGGTACTTACAGAGTGTGTAGTACTGATGTTTGCTTGGGCCGAGTCCACTCCTAATTGATTCACAAGACTTTGCACAATTTGCTAAATGGACAAAACACCTTCAATGTCATATAAGATTAACAACTGAAGATGAATCTAACCCCACAGGGGGTACAGAAAAGTTGGCATTGTTCAGGAAAAGGATCAGTTAGAAATATTTTGGGCTATAAATTGGCAAGGCTTCAGTAGAAAAAGAATGCAAAGGTTTCACTGTTACCATCATGATTATAATAAATAAATAATAATAATAATGATAATAATACAAAGTGGCTCTTCATCCATCTGGGGGACCAACGGCTTAACGTCCCTGTCCAAGGACAGTGTGGCGATAGAAGGTCACCGGGACCTTCAAGTTAGCAGTCTGAGATCTTATCAACTGAGCTAACATCGCACACAGGGTTATATTGGTGATTATAATGTGTTAAGAGAGGGTTGCAGATATTGTCAGTGTCATATTAATTGTCATTGTTAAGGACCAATAATTATCTAAGGATTGTACATGGTACAAAAGAACTGACCCTAGGCCATGAAAAATCTTGTCATTGTTTGTCTGGACAAAAGTATTTGTGATTGTGCAAGTTTCCCTATTAGACGAATATTCAATTGTAGCAAACCTTTAATGCAAAATTCACTGACTTTTCACTGACTCACAAAGAAAAAAGAAATTCGCTGACTCAAAACAAAATTCCTGACTATTCCCCGACCTTGAAGAAAATGTTTTTCACTGACTTTTCCCTGACCATAGGAACCCTGATAACAGGAGCAGTCAGTGGCAAACATAAGCAGGACATTTTACAATTCCACTACACTTTGGGGAGATTTCTGACAACAAACAAGACATTCTTATGGACCTTTTTGTAGTTAGTCAGACTGTTTATAAGGACCTCAGAAATTGGGGAAACCTGTTGTGGAGCCCCAAGCACTCAGTTATATTGTGATTTCTTACAGTTGTACAAAACTGTTCAAAAGGAACATAGGGACACAGTTTGGGAGAATTTAAAAACACGTCAAATGTCATGTTTGGGGTTGAAAGGGTTAATATCATTATTATTATTATCATCATTATCATGATCATTGTTATTATCACCATTGTTACTACAATAATAATAATAATTATTATTATTATTATTACTATTATTATTATTATTATCATAATTGAATAATTGTACCATCAAGTTCATGCACACATACCTGAGTGACACCCATAACATCAATGGGTACAGTGAAGGCACCCATGACAAAGTTACTGCTCCCCCCTGGACCTGTTGATGCTCCTGTGGCAGTACTTGATGTGGTTGATGTATCTAATAGAGGAATAAACAGCAAATTTAGCAACTAAGACATAAATGAACAAAAGATCTAACATATAACAAATACAAACAAATTTTAGGTGGGTGGAATACCAACGGGACAGCCAAAATACCTCTAAACCTCTTAAGGGCTTACTTAGTTTTGAGTCCTGTAGAGGGATTATTAGGGAGGGTATTTTTATAATGAGACTACATTAACCTATGCACAACATGACTTTCAAACAAAATGTAATAAATTTTACTTTATAAATATTTCTTTTGTGCTACAAGATTTTATCTAATTGTTTGTTCAGTGAAGGGGATGTGCTGGTGATATGGTATGAAGAGAAAAAAATTGTAACACAAGAAATAATGGATTTGATAAGGTTTGATTATGTTTTACCCATTACAATGAGATGAAGGGTTTTACAAGGGTGGAAACTAACTTTGTTCAGCTCCAGCCATCCAGGCCAGTGACAAAACAAATATATTAGTCTACATCACCTAAATCATGTTTTTAACTTTAGATACATAATTATTTTGAATTTGCCAAAGACTTAAATAGTCTTTTAAAAGGTGAAGCTCTCCTTGTCCCAAAGGAATGTCTCTCTAAGTAACAATATTATATAATAATTATTATTATAGACAAGTATATATCCATCGGGTTGTACTTCCTTCGTCTTTAAAAGAGTGCAAAAGTTTCATTTTTAGTCAAAAGTCAAGTTCACATCATTAAAAAAACGTACTTGACGAGTTTATATGGTACATTACAGTTATGTTACAATGGTATTTGTTTACAGTATGAATTCACTAGTAATATCCTGCACAAAACGTATAGGCCAGATGGGCCTGTGCTTCATGAAATCTACCAGCCTGAGGTGAAGACTGGCAGCCACTGGCCTTCAGGCTGGCTTTAGTTTCCATCCCTGGTTTTAACAGCTTTCTGCATTCCATACACTTGGCCTGCCTACTTTTAACTCAAACCATTACTTGAAAGCAGAAAATAATTTAAGATATTTTATATTAAAGAATATATTTACAAGAAAAACACTATGGTTGATAAGGACAGTATTAGCATTTATAGGAAGGAGTTCAGGGAGAATAAGGATTGTGATACTTTGCAAAATTTTGTTTGACCTCACACAGGTTTGCAACATTTTAAAGTCAAAAGTTGAAATTACACATAATTTGGTTTATATTACTAACTGACTATAGACTTTGACAGGACAAATCAAGACTCAGTTACTGACAGTAAGAAATAACATTCTTTACATGCTCAAACCAAAGACTGATTACTTACCTCTACTTCTAGTTTGTGACTCTGACGGGGGAACTCTTTGCACAAGATGAACAACACAACCATCCACTCCTGAATAACAATTTAAAGAAAACAAATTTCAAATATCAGCACAAACCTTTCAAAATGCTTAGAACTGAAGTTTTTGTTTTCTAAACCTATAATAGCATTACAATCATGCTGAATTGGCAGTGGGAGAGCAGGTTGTGTAAAGTACTTGAGCCTGCACACTTGTAGAGCTCTGTTTACTGTAATACATAGTCCAGCGAGCAGAAACTGTAATTTGCTAAGGTTACCTACCATATTCCTGCAACTTTTTCTCATCTTGAAGTACTTTGCCTTTAAAAATCAATCGTTGTCTGTTTGCAGTAATTTCCTTTTAAATTAACATTAAGACATAAATTAATTATGAACGATTTTAAATTAAATAATTAACTAAAACAAGTTTGGCTTGATGTAGTAGTTAACCATACTTACTACTAGAATAACAGATTCATTTAATACAAAGTAAACATTAGTTGTCTAATTTGACATTGACTGTCTTCATTAACTTCAACTAATTTTTAGCTGGGATTTGTAAAATACTTTTTGACAAAAGTAAATTGATACATAATGTATTATGTTTCAATGACCTGCTTTCATCCTCTCAACCTAAACTAAACAGTTAATAAATTGGGTTTTTTTAATAAAAAGTGGTTCCAAACATAACCGTACAATACAGTTGATACTCTAGAGAGTACTTAACAGTTTACTCAATAGTATATACACCAGGGACCATACATGTATATGTATAACATGTTTCTCAATCCACTTCACTCTACCCCAATGTATATAATGCACTCCACTCCACCACTGCCAAGCAAGTTTACTGCCAACATGTCGAAGCCTAATGGCTTCTAGCGATTTGATCAACCTGTTATAGCTAGTTAGGGCCCTACATGTAGTATATGCTATAGAGATACAGGGTCTCTCAACTCATTGTAGCAGGTTGGTCGTGGGTCAATCAACCAGTTATAGCAGTTTAGCAGTTTTACTTTATTTTTTGAGTCAAAGTCCACCTCCAGTCTCTGGTAAGTAAGCATTAAATTCAAATTTACAGCTTTTTCTATCTTTTGTTTGCAGTACATGTGTATTCTTCAAATATTTCTATTTTTGTTGAAGAAATCTTTCTCATGTTACAAGTATGACTTGAACTTGAACTCGATGGGATAGCATGGTGAGGGAATTTCAACAATTTGTCTCAGTTTTATACTGCAGCATGTGTTGTGCAATATAGCACAATTCAAGTTGTGTTACCTGAACTTTATAGTTGTGTGGAGAAAAGAAACATGATTTGGAACCTTTTGGTCTACTGAAACCTCTGCAGGATTTGTAGTTCATGTGACTCATTTATATGGTTCATTTTGTAATTTCATTCTGGTACCAGAGACAAGTTACAAAGGCTCTACAAATGTCTTCTAAAATTGCTTGTGTCATGGGGGATGGGGGCTGTTTGATCACCATATAATGTACCCCCCCCCCCAACCCCTTCTTGGACTCCAGGGCTGGCGAGGATAAATTTAAATAAACAAGCAGAGTAAACTCAAATGCCTGGGGGAGGGGGACGATGAATCATTGACGTCATTTAAAGTTACGAAGACAGATGAATGTACTAAGAATTAACAGTCTTCTACATGTATGCTGTACCCATATTGCAGACCCTAAAAGCTAATCCATGTTGAGACACATATTTGGTTGTGCAGCTAGACTTACTTCAAGTTGTTATCGCATCGATAACTTTCACTTTCATTTTCCATTCTACGCAGCAATGCACTTAGACACGTCTAGCCGCCGAACTATGTAAGTTTTTTCTTCATCAACTTAGCAAGCCGCTTTTAATGTGAATATCGTCTTATGCGCCGTACAAACATAATACTTTTCTTACGGTAAAGAATAGCTATGACTTAATTTATAATAAGTTTTTAGTTTTTGATTATTTACCAAGATAAAACATGATTCATCGGTATCATCTACAAACCATGACTATTAACTTTTCTGTCGCAGCAATACATGTGAAGACGATCCTTCGCATCGTATTAACGCAGTAACTCAATATATCTCACCACCACCTACCAGTTCTTGTTCAATCTGTTGCTTGAACTCCTTCACAGTTGCCTAAAATAAAAAAAAGTAGCAAAACGATTGGCTGATTGCCTAAAATTTCCAATGAAAGTGCTCTTCAAGACTACAAACTACGTCCTTTAAACAACCATTGACAGAGTGGCAAAACCAACCTCATCCGGCACTGAGAAAGATTTTGTCTGCGAATCTAGAGTCTTGACTGTCACTTGCATCATTCTGGACTGCTTGTAGTGACGAGGAAAGATAAAAACACAGCAAAAACCACATGAATTCTGTAATGAAAAATTTAACTTTCTTTCAGCTTTTTTCTTTCTCAACCTGATCCACGCTCCCGACCCAGGTCTTCCCGGTGGCTATGACGCGCGGATGAGCCTGGGCACGTCACAGAATGCACAGGGCATGCGCAGAAAATCGTGCTTCCGCCGGCTTTTTGAAAGTTCCAGCAAATTCGCAAAAGTTACCTAACACCTATGAAAATTAGTTGAAAGTTAAGGTTAAAAACTTCAGTACTTGCGAGCTTGTCTTTTTTAGCTCCTGTCGTTTGCACCTATCACCTATCTGCTTCCACGTAAGGGGAGAATGCATGCTGCAAGAAATTAAGTCGCTCGGGACGTTTGCATTGCGGCAAGACACGAAGATCTACGTACCAACTGATGACTGCTTGATTATTCTTTATAACAGGATGTGCAACAGAAGTTTTACTGTGTTTTTTAAAAAAAATCAAATCGCACAAATTTGTCAAATCTCTGTCTGAGTGTCTGTGAAATCCTAAAGCTAAAGTAAAGAGTAATGATAAAAGTTTTTTAAAAACACTGATTCCGAGTCACGAATGATATCACTAGAACAGCAGGAGCATTACAAAGGAATTGAAGCTAAATTCCTAAAACTTTTTTCTCCTTCTGTCAGTAGCTACTAACCAATACAAACTTACTGGCATTCTTTATATTAACTGTCAGCTATTGGCTACCCAAACTATGAGTTCTGTTGTTTCGCTGTTATTCAATCAAAACCTCTTTCATTGATCAAACTACATCATTCGGTACATGTATAAATGTTGCAAAAACTAATCCTACACTAGCTTAACGATTACAATTGCCAATTCATTTTATTTATTTTTTTTATTCCAATCGTGTTGCCAATTCATGCATTGGCAAGTGAATTAGCAGCACGGGCCTCCGGCGATAAGTGAAAAAAATGTTTCTTTGTTTACAATTTTTTTTCGGATTTCAGGAAAACTTTTTCACCGAAATATAGTTGGCCCCAGATTTTCCACCCCCAGATTTTTCCAGCCCCAGATTTTCCAGCCCCAGATTTTTTCAGCCCCAGATTTTCAGCCCCAGATTTTTGTTAGC
>JANSTQ010154851.1:0-11364 GCA_026167885.1 Bergia puertoricense
TCTGGACAAAATATAAAGGAATCCGAAAATTCACTTTTGTCCACGAGTTCTCGATATTTACAGTCATCCGCTCTTAAATATCTAATGAGCGCGTTTTATAACAATGGTCGCACCTGAATCACCCAGTTGAAAAGATAGAACCTTTGAGTTTGACTCGTTACAATTTTTTTTTCTATTCCACCTTTATAACAGAGTGTCCAAGCCCTGCTAGGCTGAAATATTAAGGCGATCAGTCATAAAGAACTTGTGACTTTTTTTAAAATAAAAATTACTGAAAACAATATTTTTTTATCAAACACAGTTCAACTTTCCGATACAGAATTTGAGGGCTCGCTTCTTCCTGTTTCTACTGACTTTTCTCCGCCATCTTTACTCAGCAGTGACAAAATACCGAAGATCGAGTATGTTTCACCGAAAATTATGCTGGACCAATATCCAAAGAAAGGTATATTGGACAAATATCCAAAGAATGTAATACTGGACCAATATCGAAAGAAAGTTATACTGGACTAATATCCGCTAAATAAAAGCATTAGATGTAGATTCCAAATGATGCGAGCGCCATTTCAAGAATAAAAATCTTCGAGTTTCTTACAAGGAAGTTTTATTTTCATCCGATTTGTATGCTCCTCCCTCTTAAAACTAATACTGGACCAATACATGTGAAAATATTGTTGTGAAGGGCTAATAATGGACTAACATATGCATTGCATCGTAAATGAATTCAATGTGGTTGTTTAGAGACAGCACTATAGGTTCTATAAGTGCAGGTTTACTGCCAATTGTTCAGTTTGTGTTTAATTTTAAAAATGTATTAAATTAAGAATAACGAAGAGGGTTTTCAGAATGTTTTCTTTTTGCGCAAAGACAGTTTTCAGGCTGTCATATCGCGTCTAGAATCTGGATGATCAGAACAGTAAAATCTGATTCTAGCTTTACAGTTTGTTTACATGAATTGGAGTAAACTTTATAGTAAAATCAACTGTTGCATACGAATTAAATGCAATTGAACAGCAAAAACGTTTACCATCATAAAGCAAAATAAACTTTACCGTCATCTAGTTTATCAAGGGCGTCAGATTCATGGCAGCACTGTCTGCTAGTTTGTATGTTTCTAGACTTGCAGTGTAAAAATGTTTTGGGCTATCATGTCTTTCCAAAATGCATTTTGCGTTTGTACGCGGGCTTCTTAAAAAGAAACACCGCAAGTGATTTTCTTTACAAATATTTTTAAAGACACTGGCAGATCCCGACGGCATCAACGAAGTAACATGTTAAGTCAGTCTATAACCATATATTCAGTTTCCTTCGATGAGAGCTATTCGTATAAGATGGCAATTATAATTAACGGCGCTCGATCCAAAATCATAATTAGTATTAAAAGTTCAATCAACGTCCTCTAATTAAAGGAAAGCTCAAACTGACTGACACTGCAAATGGGCATAGCGCATACGTGCAAAGATCTTTCGATTCAACGTCACATAATCATCCGAGTGTTGCGTGACGTAGAATTTGGAACATCAAGAGCTATCCGTTTGATCTGACAACGAATACCATTCTTCGTTGTTCTTGGTTCTTATTAAATACTGTAGATGGTATTAGGGTTTCGAAAAAGTTGATGAGTTTTTAAAAACAGAAATGAACCCACGTGTATTTTGCATGAACTTATATAAGCTCATCGGTGAATAGAGCTGTTAAAAAGATTATTTGTATTTAGTTGTTTATTTATTCGTTTATTTGATTGATTGTTCATTTGTTTATTTATTTATTTATTTATTTTGTTTGTTTATTTATTTATTTACTTATTTATTTTTTTGTTTGATTGTGACAGATTACAAAGCCTGATCAATAAATGGACCATTCGCTGTGGTTGTGAGAGCTAGTATTCGATATTGGAAACTTTTATCAAATGCTTTTGCCAATTAAAGCCTAAAGAAGCCCTGAATCAATCTATTATTTTAAAATTTCTTGAATCTAAGAGTTTAGCCTTTGTTTTTTTCCCCAATCTTAAAACTTCTGTTCTTGCTAAAATGTTCTCCAACTGAAAATAGGTAGTCGATTCAATTCGTTTGAATAGTTATACATTTTTAATAAAGTGTAAATTTAAACTTCAGATTGCCATTCAAACAATTCATCTGAAGTTTTCCGATTTACTCCATTTCCTTGATGAAAATTTTCTTGGGCATTACATTACCTTTCCTAGATTTGTAACATACATGCTCCAAACTAAATTGTTGGCCAAATAAGAATCAGGGGAGTGTATAGACTTATAACTAAAATTTCTACAAGCTCTTGGGAAAATAATGTAATGATCTACTGTCGTCTGGTAGTTAGGCACCATGGAAAATAAACAAATAAGATTTCAGTTTCTAAGATCAACATTTTTGCCCTTCAGAGCTGGATAATTACTACCAGTTTCTTACTCGTTTAAGCATTTTAGTTGAATATCTTATTGTGAAAAAAGAACAAACTTTAGATGTATATCTTCCGTGGTGTATTGTCTGTTACCACTGACGACCATAAAAGTATTCAATACCAAATAGTAAAAGTACCTCGTTGTAACATTCAAAGGTATTATAGCAGTTGTTTGCGTTTCCAATTTAGGCTGCCGAAACAATTCCAAATTCTCCGTTAATTTTCCGAGACTTACAAAGAATACAATGTTTTCTAAAGATTTGAGAAGACGAAAGCAAAGATAGTATGCTGGAAGTATTTTCCCCTGACATTTGTGTTTACTTCGTATTTTTGTACGTCAATTGTTGTTCAAAATTCAAATGATTTTAATCTTCTGGATAAAGTATAATTTATGAACTGTCTTGTGCTAGTTACTGCATCGTTAAGATTTTGTTCAAGTTAATTTTTTGAGTTGCAGCAATGATAAAGTTTATCAGGGAGAAACGTAAATCAATACTTTAAAAATGTATTTACAAAAGCACTTTAAGGCTAAAACAGATCTTAAGTGGTGAACAAAGCTCCTTGGCGGTGTTCGAACACGTTTTGCACACTAAAAGCGTAACTGTAATTCGCTTTTATACTTAGCATGTATGAAAAACTGATCGTATGGTTTTTAAAAACAAGATCTGATTTACTATTCCTGACGTGTTAGCTTCAAAAACAGATTTACTCACCAATGAGGCGAACCCTGTAAGTCCTTGTCAAACGCTGGTTTCATCAATGACATGAGCTCGAAGCTCCTTTAAATTAAGTGCAAAGTACCTGCTAGGAGTTGATATATTTGTCTACTAAATTTCGATTTGTGTCATACCTCGAGCCGGAAACCCTTCCAATTTTCTTACGATCCAAATTGTTTCCGAGTTTGTTGCTATTATCAGCAAATCTAGAAGAAAATTCACCATAATTGATATGTTTTAAGATTTACATGAAGCAAAGCAATTCAGGGAGGTCTCTTCCTGTTGTTTGTAATGTCTACTCCCAAGAAGCAAAAACTATATTGATTAACAGCTGATGATTGCAAACTCAGCGTGAGTTTGCAGATTCAGTAGGTGTTGGGTTGCCTGTCATATCTCAAAAATGAAATCAAATTAATTAAATCTAAAATCACTGGCTATTTATCTGTACCGTTTTTTTTGTTTCGAAGTCAATATGTCAATTTCTTTCAATGTCTATCACTTTAATTTTACTTAAAGACTTTTATCTCCATCCTCCGTGACTGATTAAACTTGCTCATTAACCCACAGCCGACCCGAGGTATAGTATTAGGTGGGTTGTCGTGTGGGCTAGAATGTGCTGTCTGGTCGTGTGTGTTGTGTTATGAAAAACATGTTTACTAATGACAAAAAAACATCCTTTTCACACAAAACATTTCAATCCAGTCGACATATTCTCTGTTTGTCAAATTATAATTTACCGATTTATTTGTCCTAACGATAGTTTGATTTATTTTTTTGTAGCAGCAAAAAAACAGGTGGATACAATATTTGCTTGACGTGAAACACGAAATTTTGAAATAAATTATGTTATGCCAAACCTAAATTTTAAGGTTTTTTTTTATTTAATTAATAATGAAATGCACCCATCACAACAGTTAAAATATATTAGGGTCACAACATGACTTGGAAAGGCATGTTGTTAATTTTGCAGCCCGAGCGGAGCTACATGGGGCCAAACCAATTTACCTGACAAAATTCATGTTATGATTATTATTATTTTTACCATCAACATACAAGGCCATTTTATATAAAAATATACTCAGACATGAAATAAATTACGGATTCCGTACAAAATTAAAACGAGATAATATTTTAATATGCAATCAAAATTCTGATTTTAGAATAACATTGTTCGTCCTAACAAAGTTCTGAATCTGGCTGTTTGGAAGTCTTTCATTGTTGGCAGTTTTATTTTCTGCATGAATTTGAAAATAAACTTCAAAGTTCTCTGCTGAGCCGGCTCATTATCGGTTCATAAACGTGAGCGACAGTTTAGCAGCGAAATTGGTTTCTCGGGACAAATGAGAAAGCCTCGTTGGTTTTTGTTGACCGAAATATATACCTTGAACAATGAGAGACAGTGCTGGAAATTCATATTCAACCACTTATTTGATTTGCAGTCAGCCATCTTACAAGTGTAAATGAAGTTGGTTTTCCATTTTCCCCCGTACATTGATGATATAACTATATTTTTTCTAAATGTCAATTCAAGTAGAGAAACAAGAGTCCCTGTCGGAAAAACAATTTGATTTGATGTTTAATAAAATACGTTTAAGTACAATAATGCACCATTTACTTCAAAATGAAAAAAAATTCAAATTTATTGCAACTTGACTAGTAAGGTTACCTTCAAGATTGCTAGTTTATTCCATTTTCCATTCAAAACAATGAGCTAACAAAAAATTACTTGAAACTGGCTCTAGGCACTCACGATCAAATAAGATTTCAAGCTAAATGGCACGGTGCATATTTCTCAAAATGTTATCAGTAGTCCGGTGGCATAGCTCGATATTTTGGGTGAATTGAGCACATTTTGATACAAGCACGAAATTTGGCACACTGATAGTAGTCACCAATACAGACATTTTCAGATATAGTACCAAATGTAACTGTTTCCATGAAAACCATAATTTATGCAAATTTATGTATTTTCTCATTTAAGTGGTAATTACTTGTTTACGATGTATGCTGTGTTTTATCACTTATCACAGTTAACCTGAACTTTGTGTTACCATGAAAACCAAAACACTTTACACGTTGAAAAATTCTCTACATCACGTTCATGAGCCTATATTATTTTTGATTGTTATATTTCCAATTTTTTCCCTAAAATTTGTGTTCATAGAAGCTTTAATTACTGGTTTTAGCGAGATCAAGTACGTGTTTTCCTCGCTGATTAAACTTTAAACGTGAAGGGCCTTTTGGTGGCCGGAGAACCATCAAACTTTAAGGGGATTTGGAGAAATATCAATTTAAAAATGCGTTGCCATTCCTCCTCAAATTTTGAATGAGTGGGTACTCATCTTTAATTTACGTAGGTTCACATGCTTATTAATTGGTTGCCATGGTTACTACCAGCCAAAACATTGACACCACCTTAACTAAAATCACATCTTTTTTAATTTTTGCACTTTTGAAAATATGAACTAAAACTTGTCTTCTGCGCATTGTTTTTATCATAAACATAAAGTCTACCAATAAAAACTTGTTTTCTGTGTACTAAAATCCTCTGATTCTACAATACCTGAAAATACAATGATCTATCTTTGACCAAAAATCGGGTGGAATTTTCAACCTTCAGAATAAGCATAAAATATCAAAGAGAGGTGGCAAACTGAAATAAATGTCATAAACGTGTTTACTACAACAAAGAGATAACGAAACACCAAAAACTTTGCAAAACCCTAAAACTATCGGAGGGCTCTTCTACAGTACAAACAAAAGATTAAGCATGACTGCTGAACTCACTTGGCTGGTATTCTCGATATTAATATTCTAATATCTCATTCATCTCCCTTTATTAATTCATTGTTCTGCTCATGAGTTTGTTCCATTGGTATAAGAGAAAAGACGTTAGGTGTTTTCATTACTGTGAATTCCCCACCACTCATATACTTGTTGTAGACATGAGAACATGTACTTAACAGTTCTGCCATGTTCTTGATATTATTAATGTTATAACTGGCAATCGCACAAATTTTGATAGTGCGATCTAGAGTAAACATCCAAGGCACGACCGTAGAAAGTAATTTTTTGTTCCTATTGAAAATATGTAATCTGATCACATTAAAACTTTTGTGAGTGGCATACTTAAACTGCAATAGCAATGTTGACATGTATGTTTTATCAATGAATGAAAATACTTCACTAAAAAATATTTTGACATTTTGACTAAAAGCTAGATTGGCTAATGACAGCTAGAAACTATCAGCGATTGATTCGGACTTTTTAGTTCAGTTTTGCAAAAACTTACTTTGCGAAGTCATTTGTACAATGTTTCGGCGTAAAATTAACTGAATTCTATTTTGCTAGCATATGCATATTTTAGAATGTAATTGTAAAATTAGAACCAGCAGTTTTAACTACCACTCAGATGGTATTGAAGTCGATCAGCGAAAATTAGAACTTTTAAAATAAGCCGATTGTCAACATGAAAACTAACAATAAATTCACAAACGTTATTTCAAAGTCTTATAAAAATAATGGCCGTTAAAAAAATAGGAAGATGAACTGTAATTAAACTAATAAAGACAAAATAAGGTGAAATAAAATGCATTTTCAAAAGTAGGTCTCCACACAATCACAGGGTATTTTTAATATACGGACACGAAAATCTGATTAAAACATGTTCTCGTTGAGAGGTTAAAAGAAACTGATTTTCCTAAGAAAAATAAAGTTATATAAATGTGACTCGATAAGTTGTTTCCAGATTCCCATCAGGAAATTCTTGTACATCCGGTGAGCACGAAAATAAATATTTATTCCCGGCACGCATTGCTAAATTTCTCATATAAAGAAAGTTGAACATCAGCGCAAAACAGTTACTTTTGACTTGTAACTTGTAACTTCTTCCTTTGAGGCAAAATGTTTCTTTATCATTAGATCAATTCAAAACTAAATTTAGGAATCATTAATCTTGTTGAAACAATACATTTTATATACAGTGATTTACTTTACCCAAGAACACTGAAACTGTGAAACTAAAACGAAAAACGCAATTTGTTTTTGGTGGTTGTTTGCGGGCTTTAAAAATATCTTTAAAAAATAATCTCTACATAATCAAAACTCGATTGAACGTTAAGTAATCTTCGTCATTTGTGTGAACTACCTACACCAAATTGATCTATTTTGAACAACATAAAACATATGACTCATTAAGATTTTGGAAATGCTTACGAAGGAGTCCTTTGGGTCATATATTTTAAGTTTTCAATACCAGTCAACTGTATTTGAATAGATGTATACACATGACAGGAAATAGTATAATTGCCATTCACTTATATGTGAAGAGTTTTAGCTGTCGGTAACTCAGGGAGATCTGCATCAATGTAAGGCAAATAATCAAGCTAGCGTGCGTTTTTGTTGTTAATCCAGAAAGTTCCAATTTTTGAACAAGCTGGTACATATACAGGCAAGGTAAATTGTGTCAGTTTTTATCCGTGACTAACTGAAATGCTAATATGACTACTTTAAAAAGCCAACAAAGTCGTTACATATATGGACAACGATTACATTTGTGAACAAAGATAACATTTGTGGGCATGGGCTTACAATTGAGGACAGGAACTATAATTGCGGATAGAGATTACATTTCAGAGGGCAGAGATTACATTGTGTACATGGATTATAAGTGTAGGTAAGGACTACATTTGCTGTCAAGGGGTACATTTGTAGGCGGAATACACATCTGTGTGCAAAGATTACAATTATGGGCATGGACTTCATTTGTGGGCAGGGGTCAATGATTAATTTGTGGGCAGTGATAACATTTTTGATAATGATCACTGATTTGTCAACAATGATTACATTTGTGGACAATGATTACATTTGTGGGTAAATATTACATTTGTACGTAGGTTTACAAAGATTAAAATACAAGATATTAGTGGGCAACTATTACATTTGTGGTCATCTATTACGTTTGTGGGCAGGAATTACTTCTGTGGGAAAATATTTCACTTATAGGCAAGGATTTCTTGTGCAAGTGTCGGTAAAGAACACAGTTGATGGCAAGATTTACATTCGTGGGAAGATATTAAATCCGTAAGCAAGGGTTAAAGTTATCGGTAAGGATTGAAATTGCGGGCAATGTGATTACATTTTTTGGCAAGAATTAAAGTTGTAACCAAGAATTATAGTTCTGGATAAGGACATGGATAACATTTGCGGGCAATCTTGTTCTCAGAGAGTTTCCTTATTTAAGCCCGCCGCACACCTTTGCGACAACAAGCAATTTTTGACCCATGAAGTAAAAATTGCATGTTTTCGTTTTCGTCGCCGGGAGCCGCACACACAAGCGACAACAAGCGATTTCACCCACTTCACCACGCATGGTGGCTGTAATTTGCATGCTGTGGCTTACTGTCGCCATCTTGATTCCGAACTCAGTGACACGTGATCGGTGAATCGTCTTTCATTGGTAGTTTCGCGAATTTCTGTCGCATGTTGACGTGTGTTCGCCTTGGAAACTATGTTGATTTGTGGGCAGGAATTACATTGATGGGAAAGGGACCGATTATTTAACATGATTTAGAGGGATAAAGAATAAATTACTTTTGCATGAAACTGTTAGGGGAGCTTTGATTTCAGAACCAATGGTCATATACTGGACACAACAAATAGCTTTTGAGCCGATTCAGATACAAAGATAAATGCTAGAATCGCTCGAAGGAGGGGAAATCTTGCTTTCGGTACAGTTATAACAACGTGTTTGATGGTATAAAAGGGTCTTTGAGGACAAACGCTTGATAACGAAATGGTTT
This sequence comes from Bergia puertoricense, assembly GCA_026167885.1. NCBI lineage: Eukaryota > Metazoa > Cnidaria > Anthozoa > Zoantharia > Parazoanthidae > Bergia > Bergia puertoricense. The sequence goes on from JANSTQ010154851.1 coordinate 8,933, forward strand.
CTAAATTGCAGAGCTCTCAATACAAATTTTCCTTAAGGATGAAATGATTCTATGGAGATGCGGAAAATGTTCAAAACTGAAGCATTTTGATTACATACAAAACCTGCTCAATTAACCCGAACTTGCTGAATATCACTTTTGGTAACAGTGTTCTAGAAACATTTGTAAACTGCCTTTTAAAGATTTTGAAATTAGCGTTCTTTGTTGTATAATAATATTTCAAAATACAAATATATTGGATGATGTTGAACCAATGTGTTGCATCCGTTTAATCAAACCTTACGACTGGCTGCATACGTGTTAAAAAACAAAAATGAAACTACAATACATATAATATAAAAATATATGCATTCTAAATGATGGGAAATTCTGAAGCAATTATCATCCATAAGTGTGAAATATATAATACTGTGATGAATTTTTAATTTTCTGCAATTTGTTTTGAATTTCATGGTTTGCAGGGTTTAGAAACCGTACGTTAAAGACATATGTCATATTTAATTAATAGATACATTTTTTGTTAATCAAAGCTTATGGTATAACAGTGTCGACTTTTTAACCACATTTTTTTTTTAATTTTCGTGGTGATTAGCAGATGACATACATGTGTAAACACCAAATCTATGTTCATGATCAATCGCTATCTCAAAATTCTTCCATTATTGTGTATATATTGCAGCTATTGAAGAAATATGGTGAACTCTATATGGGTTAATTTGTCGATTTAATTTTTTCAAGAACACATATTTCAAAAAAAGAAATCGTTAAAATTCAAAAATAATAACACTTGTTCGAAGTAAATCTTTAAAATTTTGGAATCATGATGAGTGAATTGTTTGCTTCAAAGCATATATGGCTGTAGGACAACTATTGAAATAAAAAAGATATCAGTATTTTGAAGAAACTAAGAGGAAGAAACTTTGGGATTTGATACCATTTTTGGTAATAATTCAACTATTTGTTCTTACTTATTCCACTGCTCTTTCCAGCAATATTGTGTCTTCTTTTTTGCCTTCCTATTCGAATCCCTTTTCAATTCTATATTTCCTCTACCAACAGGTAAACTAGATGTTCAGCATGTTTATCGCTGCCTTTCCTGAGAGCGAAAAATGTCAATTTGAAATATTAAAATGTATTGCCAGTTAAATAAGTTGTGAGTACAATATCCTGCCGAGAAAATAGTTTCCAAAATATTAACAACTTCCTCATACATTCGTTGACAACTTTTGTTACAGGCTTGCTTTCGTTATGAGATTAGTGTCATAAAATTAATATTTTATCCCTTATACAGCGCGGTATAGGATTTGGCTTTGTCCTAGAACATAAACACTTTTAAGAATCGAGTCAATATTTTCCGTTTTTCGCTTTTAAAAGATTAGTCAGTTGAGTGCGTTGCAAATGGCGATTAAAGAGGAAAGAAAAAATCCAATCCTTTCAAGATATTTTACTTTATTCAGGTTGGTGGTACCGAGAGAAATGTTTTTTGTGTTTATTTAACATTGTGATCTATGTTTGAACACAGGCTCCTGTATCTGAAAAACTTCTGTGTTTTTGTAAACCACAAAGTTCAAGTTACAAAATATTTTCCTGTTTATGATTTCAATAATATTTTTTGGGGCCTCATGCTGTGCCTTTGAACAGTTCTATACCAAAACTACATTAAGGCTTTGGGTATAGTTCTAAAAGAAAAGAATGACATATTTTATTTGCAATAATCTAAGAACTGTTTTCTTTAACTAAAACGTTTTATGGTTTTGTTGCTTTTTATATGAATAAGGCAAGAAACAAAGCATAATAGACACAAAGGTTATAAATGTACCAGCTCTATCTGTCAAGAAGTCTGGACGGCTAAACAAGGCGCTATTTCTTAAAGTTTCGTGAATGAAAATATGAGAAAGATTTATTTGAAAGGTTAAGTATGTTTAGCTCTATGTTTCTATGTTGAGTTTCAAACTTCAGTCATAAATGAAAGTAAGAAGAAACAGCAACTTTCCAATTTGACATAAAAGTAGTGTTTGACACAACGCTGTTGGTCTAATATGAATCAGTTTGTTAATTGTTTGAAATAATTAATTTTTGAAGTTAGTGGGCAGTTTCTGCCTCTTTTTAAGTTTCTCTTGTTAAACGACGTAATTGCAATTAACGTCAACGAAGTTTGTCTAAATGTGTTGGTCATCGAGTTCAAATCTTTGACTATCACAGAACTTAAACTTGAATCTTTTTTCTATAGTAGTTATAGTCAAGGCTGCAGTTGCAAGGATACTTCACAAAACTTTACAAGTCACAAGATAGAAAAGAAAAGAAATGAAAAAAACGAAACGGAATTGTCATTCGAAAACACACACACATACATACATAAAATATAATATAAAATATAAATGTTTTGGATGTTAAAACATAAGATGGATAAAATTGATAAAATTGATAAAATC
>JANSTQ010154884.1:0-21611 GCA_026167885.1 Bergia puertoricense
CCAGAAACCGGTCTGGATCTTGCCGCTTCAGGGGGCCGGGCATTTGACACCTAAGGAATCCCTTGAGAGCGGGGCATCTGACCAAAAAAAGGGCTTTCATGGCGGGGAATTTGACCAAAAAAAGTTAAAAATGTCAAATGCCCGGGGGTCTGCCCGGGGGGGGGATGGGCACTCTTGGATTTGACTCATACATTACCAGCAAATTTTTCACATGCTGAGATTGCCATGTGGTCCGAGATAACCTCATTAATTACTGGATGTTCCCCTCTGGCCCAACGGAATGCTCTCTCGGCAACACGCCTAGCTCCAAGGGTTTTTGCAACACTAGAAATAAGCATCCAAGTTTTTCGGCAACGTGAATTCACTGTGATTTAAGCTTACCTATTCTTACTGAGGAGACACACTATCTACCACAGAGTGAGAAAAGCAGGCTTGATTGTTGTTCTAGGATTTAATAAGATAAAATGAAGAAATTTCCTTCTTTACTTAAGTATTGCACCAATAGATTACATGAATAGAGATCCCACCTTTTGGGACCAACACATTTCATGAATGGAGACCCATCAATGATGGAGCAACAAATGTCATGAATGGACAGCCATCATTATTGGACCAATAAATGTGATGAATAGAGACCTATAAATAATGGAGCAATGTCATGAGTAGACAGCCATCATTATTGGACCAATAAATGTCATGAATGGAGACCCATCAATATTGGAGCAACAAACGTCATGAATGGACAGCTATCATTAGTGGACCAATTAATGTGATGAATAGAGACCTATAAATAATGGAGCAATGTCATGAGTAGACAGCCATCATTACTGGACCAGTAAGTGTCATGAATGGAGACCTATCAATATTGGAGCAACAAATGTCATGAATGGACAGCTATCATTATTGGACCAATAAATGTGATGAATGGAGACCTATAAATAATGGAGCAATGTCATGAGTAGACAGCCATCATTACTGGAACAATAAATGCCATGAATGGAGACCCATCAATATTGAAGCAATACATATCATAAATGGCGATCCATCATTATCTGACCAATAAACGTCATGCATGGAAACTTGTTCGTCTTGGATTGAAAAGATCACGTATAAACACGCATTTATGCCTTCTCACTTGCAAGCATTCAAACACAACTACTAACAAACACTTTTGAATTTTCATTATTCGTAAAGTGCCTACTAATCCCAAACAGATATTTTAGTACTTAAAAACAACTTGTCATTTCACCCCACCATACAAAGAAAGTGCCAATTATTTAATTGATTAATTTAACCATTTTTAATTAGTATGTCTAATTATGGCACTTTCTGTAATGAATGTACAGCTAGGCATACTACTAACGTAAACATCATACACTTTTCTGTCTGTCTTTCTGTTCACCCTTTCATCCATTCGTTCATCTGTTTGTTTATTCATGCAGTTATTAAATTACCGCCCCCCCCCCACCCACACACACACACACACACACTCAGTTTTCTTTAATTGCTCTGCACTGAAAATACTCGGAACAACCAAATTCGATCACTTCTCCTCAGATTTTATGGGCAACATTTTGAAATACCAAAAAAGATATTTATCCGTAAGTGGTTGCCATGGCAACCACAAGTTGAAAGGTGACTTTTTGGAAACTCTTCAGCAAAGTTGAATATTTGAAATAAAAGGTTGGAAACATATTGAAATCAGTTTGGAGCGTCAAATATTTGCTTCATAAGTACCGAGTTTCCCATTCAAGGGGTTTATTTTCCTAATATATCGATTTGCTTTACAGCAATGCATTCTGGGAAATTTTGGTAAATCGAAGTTATGTCTATCTTTTGTGTTACATTTCTGCAACGAGATACGAATCGATAGCGTCATATTTACATGTGGTGAATTATGAACAAAGATATTTTGTTTATGTAATCGAAAAAACGTCATTGAAAACAGCTGCATGTTACAGAAGACTTTTTACTTCAGACTGATTAAATAATGACGTCATTATGACGTCAGAACAAATAAAATGCATAATGAGGAACTCTCTGATGTTATACATTACAAATTACCAAATTCCGCGTTAAAAGAGTGGTAAAACACATTAGAAGCAATCCCCGGCCAACATAGCACCAGAAAAGGCCCAGCCCAGATAGAGTTAACTATTGCGCTCAAGGTTGCCAAACACTAAATCTACTTTTTATTGATGAACCTCAGTAATAACATCTAAAAGTACAAACCTTGTAATACTGGGCAAAGTAACAATTTCTCCTGCATCTAGCGAAGAAGCCAAACTGTTGGCACCCTTTGTTTCCATGGCAACGAGTGGTACATCCTTCCAGCCAACATCATGCATACCTTGTAAAACTCCACACATTAATCCACCTCCACCAACAGACAGGATCACTGCGTTGGGTTTTTCCTCCAAATGATCAGCAACTTCATGAATGAGAGTACTGTGTCCCTGCCTGGTAACGACAGAGTGAAAGGTAGACTAATGTTAGGCATAACGGTACGACTGTACAATCTTCAATTGCTCCGCAAAGCAGGTTAAGGTCGGTCGGTCCGACCAGTCTATCAGCAGTGTAAAATCAAAGTTTTGAGCTCTTATTGAACAGAACTACAGGTTTTGAAATGCTTACCAAATATCTGGATGATCAAATGGAGGTGCGTAGAAAAAACCTGAAATGAAAATACTATATTTAATGAAACAGAAACCCCTTACATTTCACTCTATCTAACAACAATTCTTTTTTGCCGTTATCATTAACTGTTTAGAAAATCCGTAACAGTAAATGTTTATGATTGAAGTCTTGGCCAAATGCAATGTGACTCGCAAGTCGATAAGCAAAAAACCCTTTCCTGAGCCAAGTGGATCATAAGGCCGGCGCTTTTATCCGGTTTCGTAGTGTTAAGTGGATGAGAGTCTGTGGCTCCACCTGGAGGGGACTAATCCATTGCAGGTTAGCCCCCAGCAGAACCCGAATACTTGTTTGTACAACTGAGTTGACTGGAACAAGTCAATACACGTCAAACTAAAAAGTGTTGACCTCTAAACGTGCGTCCAAAGTTACCTTTACTTGCCATGTGTTGTCGAGCGCGGGACTCGCTTGTTCGTTTGTGAGTTAAGGTAAATCTTAGAAACGTACATCGACTTCCGTCCAAACCTGAGCTCGTTCAAAGTCGGTATAAGTCAACACAAGTCACTTCAAGTCAGAGGCAAGACCACTGCGCACATTACACGAAAATAAACCTCCGGATCAGCGATCCGTCATCCTTTGCGAACGTCCTTAACTTCGCGTAGTTGACAAAATTTTCGGCAGACAGAGATTGCCATCTTAATATATAGACTCGTTTTTGCAGTGTTAGCCTCGACTCGATGTTAAATATTCATAAATTCAAATGTGGATATGAGCTTTTCACAACTCTGTGATATGAGCTATTCGCAACTCTGTGTATTGTTGGAGATTCGGATCTCGCCGGTATTTATGTAGTTAAGGCCAACATTGTGCAAATGAATCTGTTGTCATTGCAATCAGTGGCAACTGGGAAAGCTAGAAAGAGTGAGGACTACTCTAAACGATCTTAACTTAAGTTCTATTGATGTTGAACTACAGTGTGTTACTTATATTTTTTCGATTGGCTTGATGAAATCAAAATATAAACACACCACAAAAGATGCCAGATATCGAACTGGTCCTTTTAGTGTAACTTTTTAGTGATAACATCATTGTAACATTATCAGCCACATCGGTAAATTAATATAAAATAAAGACACTTTATCTATTGAGGGTAGCACAATGACATCCATAGGACGTACTCTCTCGTATGGCCCTCATCACAGCACCAGGATTACCCTACTCTTTTCAAGAAGTGTGGGTTCTTTTAAGTCGCCTGAGATAGCATTTTAGGAGACAAGACCAACGGCTTAATGTTCCTGTCCGCGAACGGTGTGGCGAAAGCAGGTCGCCCAAAGTTCAACCTTCGACCAGGCCGGGGCTTGAACCCGGGCAGTCAGAGATCTTACCAGCTGTGCTAACATCACGCACACTTTTGTTGTGTACCAAATTCATGCTAGTTAAAAGGCTTTAGTACAAACAGTAGCTAAATGGGATTTCAGTTTTACTTTAGCAGTTTTAGCAAAGAGTTGGGAAACTAGTTTTGAAAAAAAAACTGCTTTTCTGCGTGGACGTGTAAGCTGAAAATGTTCCGTTGATCAACAAAAGTTGATATGGTATGTTTTTCGCCTTTAGGTTCAGTTGAAAGATTTCAACCGAACCCAAAGGAGAAAAACATACCATATCAACTTTTGTTGATCAACGCCGGAACATTTTAGCAAAGAGTTGCCAACTATTCTTTTATATACATTACTGCCCCATTAACCTATCACGTAAATCCAGCAGGTGCAGACTGAAAAAGTACACCTTCTTAATCTTTATACAGAAAAATCTTACCTGGAGTTTCGGCAAGTTTCCTTGCGCACTGGTCAGCTTCATCCCAAGCCTTACATGATTGGAAAACATAAAAACAATAATAATTAGTTTCAATATCTATTTTAAAACAATTTTTAATAGGACTTTTTGCCCAAAAACTAAAACGAGTAACTTGCTGTAAACAAGCGGCGTACAAACGGCTTTTTCTCGGGATTATTTGAAGGGACTTATTTGCTGAAGGTTTATATTTGGAGGAGATTTTTCGTCTTTAAAAAGGTTAGCGTAAGCCAAAGCTACTATTTTCTGCGGGAAGCAATCTTCAATTGCGATTTATGGTAAATCACAAAAATCTTCTAGCAAAAAATTTACTCCATTTTATAGTTTAAGAAAGAAAAAAATTCCGTCATACTTTACCATATGAAACACGTATAAGTTCAGTTTCGTCATAGATGGTTATATAACGAATTTTGAAGAGGAAACGGTCCGTGTTTTATGCACTTTTACAGTTTATACATTTTCCATTTCTTCAATATCAAAGTATTCTTTCGCCGTAAGACCTGCGTTTTCAATATTCTGCATGTAGAATAAGTCCTGTGCTTGTATTATTCACTGCTTTCTTCTGAACGGACGCCAATGCAGACTATATTCATTTGCCGTTTTCTCTTTCTGGTAAAGTGAAATTCTCGTTGATTAGTAATTAGTTAATTAGTATCTTACTTTTTGCGTTATACTTCAACTTGAATATCGCTGAACGAAAAAGGCTACACTGAAGTCAACACTATATTTTCCACGATTGGAAAACAGGACTCTCAAAAGACAGAGAAGGTATTTTGAAAAGAAAGCCTTCAATATGGCATCTACACTAATTAATCTGGCATTAATTATTATCTGTATTGCACCATAATTTGTAATCCCGCACTTCTCTCAGCCTACCTGACCTTATATCGTCAGCTCTTGTAAAAATAAAATACTGAATGAATCAATCATCCCCAAGCCTTAAAATGACCAACTAAGTCAAGAGTCAACATCGTAACGTACAGCGCCATGTATCTTCACAGTTGCTCCCTCATCCTGCAGTCTTTCCACCATTGAAAGCGGCGTTGTTTGCGGTACGATTACAGTACAAGCCTTGCCAAGCTTCCTTGAAGCATATGCTGCTGCCAAGCCAGCATTTCCTCCTGGTGTATAATGTGGAAGAATTGAAAACAATGATTGCAAAAACTGCTAGATAAAAATTATTCACGTTTTCCTCACCTACAGCCTACAAACACAAAGGAATGGGCAACAGGAAAGATGATTCAGGGAAGTAGGAAACAATTTCAAGTTGGGATGGCTCATTTTGTAATGGGTGAGGGGGGAAGGGGAGTTGAAAAATTGAACAAAACAATAATTATAGGGTTTTGAAAAAAAACCATTTTGTTTCACACAAACTGAAGGTTGGGGGTGAGATAGAGGAGGGCCTACCCACAGCCCCCTATTCCTATGGCCTTGTGCTGACAAATCTATTCAGGGTTTAGAAGATTAACAAGTATACTGTAAGGTTTTTCCCCAAAAAAACTCTTTCCCAGTATCTTCACTTGCAGTTGAAAAGGAGATCACAAGATACTGATCACCCCCCCTGTTGTATCCCATGTCTGCTCTAACACCTTCATGCCCCTGGGGCATAGCCAAGAGCTTTCAGAAGGGGGATTCCAATAAGAGATGGGGTGGGGTTTGGGGGGATTGTCTGATTTTAATAGGATATTTCTTAAAAGTTGCATCAAGTTGGAGATGGAAAGGAAGGGGGGAGGAAGGGGGGAGGGAAATTCCAGACACCCAAGAACCACCCCTGGTTATGCCTACATCTAATCTTGTAATTTCCTTTCTCCTGACTGTTCAATACCCCCTTCTGTCTATCTCACTATCTCAGTGTTTAATTTGCAGTGCTTCCTCTTGCTCTTTATTGTCTACTGTCCTCACTCACTTCCAATCTTTTTCTCACTTGTCCTCTCATGATTTACCTCAGCCATACCCTGACCTCATAATATTGATATTCAAGGATTTTATTCCATTTCTGTAACTTTCCTTTTTTATTACTCAATCCATCCCCACATATAACCTTTCCTGTTCTGTTATTTTCTCACTGCTGGGTCCATCCTGCACATTTTCTACCATTTCATTTGCTCGTCACCAACCACCACTGGTCACCTTCACTGCACCTGACCATCTCCTGTCCTGCCCCACAATCCCACCCTGTCCCTTGCATCTTGTCCCAGAAGTCTGCCCCCTGTCTGTCTTTCATATCTTTGCTTATCAGACCTTCTCCAGTCAGGACCTCACCACACATTCCTACTAGCTTATTCTTCTCATCCTGCCCTCTCTAACCCCCTCCTGTCTTAGTTTGTACCTCATTAGAGCCTGCTCTCTTCAGCCCCCTCCTGCAGCTGCCCTGTTTGGTACCTCATTCAAGGGAAGGAAAGGTCAGCAAGGAGAGGAGGGCTGGCTGGTACCTAATTCCAAGCCATCTCCCTTCAACTCCCTACTACTCTGGTAGGTGCCCCATTCCAAGCCTGCCTCCTTCAGTATCTTGGTTGGTAACTCATTCCAAGCCTGCCCCCTTCCCAGTTGGTACCTCATTCAAGGGAAGGAGGGGTCAGCAAGATGAGGAGGGGTGGTTGGTACCTAATTCCAAGACATCTCCTTTTAACTCCCAACTACTCTCACTGGTAGGTACCCCATTCCAAGCATGCCCCCTTCAATCAACCCCCTCCTGTCCCGGTTGGTATTTCATTCCAAGCCTGTCCCCTTGAATCCCCTCCTAAAAGATTAGAGACTACTATAGGCTTGATAACCAGCTTCTGTTCTGTGATAAAGAATTGAAGAGCTTGGTGCGAAAAAGGTTTAAGTGATGATTTTGAATCATCCTTCACAAAAGCTCAAAAATTCGCCACTTTCATGCAATGCTACAATGACTCCTGGACTTATATTATATTATGTAGGCAACATATTATTCTTGTATTCTAGCTAAGTTGAGTTTCTTCTCAAACATTACCAAATGGCTTCACTACTGACAACAAAAGAGTCTCATTCTGAAATGGCAAGTAAAACCTATAATATCTATGGATGGTAAAAATCACTTTCCTCTCCCATCTTTCATTGTACTTAAGCAAATAAGTGACCAGAAAATGTATTAAATTGTACTGTTATGTTAGATTAGCCTAAGAGACAGTGTAGCTGCAAAAAAACCAAGAAATTTCCCAGTATTTTGAAAAGTCACCCAAAATTGTCACTTAGGCCATTTTCGCATTGAGCTCTTCCATTTACAGGCTCATCTGAAAACATCTAGTACTCAATACAGAACCCAGGACAACTCATGAATCAGCCATTTACTGTACTTCTCTACTGGGATGTGCTAGGGGGTTCATCAAGTGTAAGTAAGCTCCCTTTTCAATCCAAGATAACTGAGAATTCTGATCAATTGCTGGAAAATGCATTTTCGAGAGTTTTTAATTCACAAGTTTTCAGAGGACAGGTCTGGACCCTGTAAAGCTCAACCATCTTGCCCTCAAAATATTGAACTCTCTTACAAGAGTCTTGTTACTCCTGAGTCCCTCTTTACAATAGCTTTTACCTTTCATCAACTACTTCTACACCAACCTGAGGAACTAACCACATGACTGCAACCTTTTTCAACTGCCTGCAGAAACAAAGAATGTTGAACCAATATATGTCTTTCTAGCTCTAACAATAATTACTAAATAAATACATAGCATGCATATTCATTTGATGGATTAGCAATTCCTTCGTGCCCTGATAGTGATATCAAATTATCCTAGAATCCATGACAAATTTTCTCTAAGTTTCATAATCCAAATGAAATTTGAGACAAATTAAATCTGCTGATCTGCAAACCTTTTCACCCTCCTGATCTGTACTCCTCTTTCCCCAGTCATTCTACCTTTCACATAAACACAGTCAGATTTCCCCTAGTAGAAATCTAAACTTGACAGTCAATAAAATTATTAATGGTAATCCCAGCCCTTAATATAAGGACTAGCTATAGCTACCTATCTCCTGTTCATTATATATCTCACTCAACCTTATAAATTTATTAATGTAAGTTTTGTCTCAGTATTACTTTATAATGATTATTTATGATTTTTAATCTTGTATAAAGCCTGAACCACCAGAATTAAAAAGTGAATTATGAGGTAATATTAGTTATTCTTGAAAAGATGTGAGATTCTGGTCAGGCCAGTGAAATTGTTCAGTTTCAGTGGAACATTTTCTTGTCGTGTCATGTACCACTAACTGTCAGTGACCAGTTAGCAATGTTAAAACTAACTGAATGCAAGACAATTTGTTCCATGGACTCAATTTTAAAACAGCAATTAATTTTTTTATAAAAAAGAGACAATCATAGTCCTAACTCACAATCTGTTTTGTTATTTTCTTGCTCCTTGCACTGATCCAATTTTTGACCATAAGTTTTTATAATATTCTCTTTACAAATAATGTTAATAATAATAATAATAATATTGATATAAACAATAACAATAAGAATAATAAATTTGTTACTAATTAATGAAACTGGTTTCACCCAAATCAAATTTTACCCACCTTAACTCAAAATAACTGCATAACTTTATTTTAATATTTGTATAATGAAAATTTAACAAAATATTTGCATTAAATCTGTGGTTGATTGGGAAATGAACCATTAGTTATAATAACAAGAATAAAATTGTACAACATGTAAAATGTTATGAACTAAAGGAAACAATTCCTTTTGAAGCAGTGGAATGGATAATTTATTGCAGTTTCTTAATTTCTATATTAAAGAAAACGAGACCTGAGTCTTTAAAATATATTACTAAGTAAAAATTATTAAACTGAAAATAAATTAAACTCATTTTATTAAAGTTATTGTGATTCAAATTCAAGCCTTCAAAAGTTACCTAGTGCAAAGTTTCACTTCAGAGGAATTCACAGAGCCATGTGTACATTAAACTACTTAATGAGCATTCAGCTATGGTTAAACTACCCCTCCTTCACTACACCTCCACTATCCCCCCTGAGTACTTTGAAGATAGCTATTGCACCCTCAGACCCTGTTTCTTTCAAATTTATGTTTCAGCGATAAAAACATTTATTTTACTGACTTTTGATATAGCTCCTTCAGTGCAGTGTTACTTTATCTTCCAGTCACGATGTTCGAACAAGGTCAAGGAAAAATAGAACTGAAATAATAATTAAAAATAATATACGTGTATTTATTTTTTAAAAACAATTAAAACTTTTTCCAAACCTTGCAAAGCATGTGTCCGATTCCTCTGATTTTAAACGAAGACACTGGCTGAACATTTTCTAGTTTGAGATGCACAGGAAAACCCACTAACTTGGACAGGGGATGGCTTTCTAGCAATGGTGTCTTAATGTGAAGCGGCTTTGAAGAACTCATTTCCACTGTCTTCTCCTGGTGAGAACGATGAGTGCTAACTTCGAACCCAGGGCCATCCGGGACGGAGTGTGGTTTCGATTCGTTTCAATCTGTGCTTCTTCGAGACAGCGTTAATCATTATATGTAAGTAGACATATATATATAATTTATAAGTGTAGATTTCTGACTGCACCATATATATTAGAAACTTGTAAAAAAAAACTGGATGGTGTACATATCCATAGGATCATTCCCTGTAATGTTTCTAAACGTACCATCAAATGGGCGATTACAATTTGCATATATCATGCTGCATCAGAGCACGGAAGACTAAAGTTTGAAGGCTGTGCTTGCTGTATTTGACTGATAACTTGATATTGGGGTCGAACTTATCTGATAAGATCAGCTCTATACGAACTCACAGAATTAAACCCTCCACCATTTCAATGTTATAAAACAGATAAAACTACAATATAGCAAGCCAGCAGTGAGTAAAGACATTTTAATCACTCATGATCAGGTACTTCTGCCACTCTTTGTGTTTGCTGCACGATGCGCCAAACCGTAGCCACAATTAATTATTAAAGCAGCTTTTTGCACAGTGACAGTCAATCTAATCTCAGTGTGGTATTGTTATTTAGTAGTACGTTAAGCCCACTTAGGGGAGAGGAGAAGTCAGGGATCAGGGGAGGGTTGAGGTTTTGACAGCATCAGCCTGTTCATGGGAATGGATTATTTAGACACTCAGAAATGTATGGCACTATTTACCATTTTTTACAAGTCTTAGCTTGTCATCCCCAGGGAGTGAATTATGACAATTTTCAACAAAATGTCAAATCTCTACATGACCCGCCCCCCCCCCTCCTCCTCCAGGCTTTACATTGATAGATGCATTACTTGTAAGACACTGAAAGTATGTCAGAGGACTCTTGTTTGGCTGTTACCCAGTGGCAAATTATGCTAAACTTACTGAGTGTGTAAATAAATTCTTGTCACTGATGCATTGCACTGTAGTAGCTAGAATCCCCAAGGTCTCATGTTGTTTTGGTTATTTTTATTGTCCATCATGAAAAATGGGGACAATTCCCAGTAAAGTCAATTAATGGTCATGTCTACTCAATGTACAGTTGTACTGTCACACTCTCTCCCTCCTTCCCTCCTCTCCCAGCATCCAAATACAAGCTTAGACTAATCTATTTGGGGTAACTCAACATTTGCCAATATGGTAGGTGTGACTCTAGCTACGCTTTCTTGTGATATGTTTTAGGGCAGCCTTTTAGAAGTTAGATCTATCAACCACTAAAAGTTATAAACCTTGGATATTGACATATTGAAACTGTGACGCACTGAGTTGGGTGACTTGGGGACCCCCCTCTATATAGAGAGACAGTGGGGGACTGGAGTTTCTTGCTTAGGTTGTCGGTTTTGAATTGAGCCTTAACACTGACAGTTCTAAAAAAAAGGCTTTTTTGTGGGGGGGGGGGGGGGAGGGGCAGGAATTTCAAAAGTTGGTCCAACCATGGCCAGACCAACCAGACTGGCTCTGCTGGGCCTGTTATTTTCTGTTGGTCTTTTTCTTCGCCTGAGTCTGACATATTACATATACATCACTAAGTGTCACCATTTGGAATTCAAATGTTCATTTGTATCTGCAACACCCTAAAAGGTATTGTAACCTACATTTTAAACCCCTAAAAGGTAGAGTAATCATCTCTGTCATGTCCATCCAGTGTGGGTATGGTGCCCCCCCCCCCCTTGAGAGTAGAATACCAATTAAAAGATCATTCATCATGAAATCCATATTTATGTCAACATTATTGTTAGTAAGTAACAATTTTATGTTTCATTTCAATGCCTGTAAGTGCTCAGTGATCAATCAAGTTGAAATCAGTTTCCAAAATTGTAACAAATATATTTAGAAGTAATTTTGTCTTAGGGTTATTTGCAACTAATGGAGCATAGTCTAAACAATTGAGTTTGGAATTAATATAGACTTGGTGTCTGCTTAATTTGATTGGTATCAATTAAAAATGATGTCTTGCTTTTAGGATGTTTTTTCAGTACAGAAACTTCATTAAAAATGGAATCTTTGCCATCATATTATTCCATATCTGATTAAGTCTCCAACTGCTTTACTGTTTTTATTATCAATTTGCAGATCAAAAGTTTTAATCCACATAAAACATATGATTTAAATTGGAACTGACAAAGGACTGAGAGAAATGGCTGCACAGGTTGAGAGATCAGCATTCAGGATAATTCTTCCAGTTTTTCAAAACTTCTCCAAACAAGTTGCCAGGACAGAGGTTCCGTTCAAGACAGTTGTGGTCAGTCTGTTGGTGCTTGGCATGCAACAGTTTTTTAGCAACATCATGTTCATTTGCCCTGAGAAACACTTCATGACTTATGGGGTGCTACTCATCGTGGGTCCTTCTGTGGTGTTGTTTTGTATATCCATGCAAGTCTCGGAAGATTTCTGGGCTCTCACAACTGGTTGCTGTCGAGTTCCATGTCGACGGCAGAGGGTGATTTGGGTCAGAGCAAGTAGCAGTCTTTTCCTGGCAACCTTGCCTCCACTGCTTTGGTTTGTCTTTGCTTTTGCTGATATGGATTTTTATGTATGTGCAAAACTTGGTTCAAAAGATTCAGCAATGAAAAATAAAACTGAAGCAGAAAAAGTTGAGATTACAAAGTTATTTAACCAAACGAGAAGTGATTCACAGATTATTGCCTGGGCTCTGTTCATTGCTATTACGGTGTTTTATACCTTGGTTGTTACTATAAGGCGCTTCTGGAAAATAAATGGGGAACTAAAGGGAAAGGAAGACTTTGAGAAGTTTGAGGCAGATGCTGCTGTGAGCTACTTCAACGAAAAGCTAAGGCCTCTTGCACAGCAGGGATCAAAACATTTGGTTGATGATTTGTTCGAGAAATACAAGGACAAGGATCTTCTAACCAGGGTTCACATGTGTGAGATGGAACTGGAGGATCTGTACCCAAACCACTCGGGTGTTATGGCAGGGAAGTATCGCAAGAGTGAAGCCAGGAGTGGAACAAAGGTGTCTTCAGCGGAACTACACAGTTCTAACGAGACAATTCCACTGCAGACTGTGGCTTAAACTTTTCTGGTTCTAAACATTAATTTTAATTTAACTTTTAACTTCGTAATTTCATTTTCAGTCTCATTTTTAATTTCATTTTTATAATTTAGTTTTAATTTTAATTTTTTAAAATTTTAGTTTTAATTTTATTTTTATTTTCAGTTTCAGTTTCAATTTTAATTTGAACTTTACTAGTAATTTGATTTTAGATTTAAAACTAATGTTTCACTTTAGTTTTAAAGTACTTCTAGGATCAAAAATTTTCTCGCTGTTTTATAATTTTTTTATTTTTATTCAACCTCATAGGTTCAAAATAATACAAATGATGATGAATTATTTCGATCTGCCCTTACATGGCCTCTAAATATTTGTGGAAAATCTGCTAAAATCCCTAAAAACCCATCTGCCATTACGCCGTTCACAAAAGACAAGCCCACGAGTTTTCATGTAAGCGGTCTCGCCACTGACTATGCTTGTGATATAGAAGACTTACCACAAACTGAGTCTGAAGGTGGAGCAGAACTTTACTGGCATAACATGACCAGGCATAGTTTTAGCAGGACAAGACCCTCAAACTTCACTTCTGTATGTGAACATATGACCTGAAAGTTTTGTTGGGGTGAGTCATTTCCTGTTAGGGTCAGCTTGACCCAACTCTCATGTTGAGTCATGACCACCTTTGAATTCAGTAATGGCAGTGATACGAAATTGAAAATTATGGGTAAAATTTTCAAACTCCCTGACAACAATTTGTTTGTAAACTTGGCATAGTAATTTTAAGGTACTTAATATATATTTTCAAAATATGAGAACAGACAATTCAAATTATTGATCCTACAAGCACTTTAACTTTAGTTTTAGTTTTAAATCCAGTCTTAATTTTATAAAATAACATTAATTTTAACTTCAAGTTTAATTTTAGTTCCAAATTTCGATTTCAACTTTGACTTTAATTGTAATTTTAATAGTCATTTTATCATGGATCTTGTCTCACTATGATACCTAGCAGTGCTGTACAATCTGCACAATGTAACTGCAGCATGTAACCTTCCCAGCAGCAAAAGTACTGAAGGATTTGCAGTTTTAAGTCTTAAAAAGAATAGTTTTCTAAACATTAATTTTCAAGGAAAACAAGTATTTTTTTCTTGGTCTTTGCAGAGACCTTTATACTTGTTTTTTATGGCAAAAATCTTGGTAAAATATTGCAGGTACTGCACTTTTCAATAAGTGCCCAGTTTGTAGTGAATGACTCTCTCATGAATGGTACCCCTTTACGGCAAGCAGTTGGCAGTGAATGCTCCAGTCAAATGAATGTTAACCTCTATTGAATGCCCTGTCTTCTCACTTGAAAAATAAGGAGTACTTTTACAAGTTATTTTAAAGTTCTGCATTAATTTGCCCTTTAAAGGATGTAGTTTGTAAGATGTTTCCATGGCAGAAACACCATCATCCAGCCATTGCCTCACTCTAAAGAACACCTTCCCAAAAACTAGGGAAAATGATAACTGCCCAGATGTTTATTGGAATAACTGCAGTGCTCAGAACTCCATTTAAATTTGATTATTTAACCATTAAAACTCCCCACTCGAGTGTGCCCCCTATTCCAGTTGTAAACCTGCCTTTTTACTAATTCTATAAAATCAAGACTGGAGCTGTCAGTCTGGCATCTTCCTCCTGATCTTGCCCCTAAAAGATGCAAAGCAAGGGCGTAACAGATCAAAACATGATCATGTGACCATCTGCCTTTTTACAGTATTGACCTGTTCCCAAGTGGAATTACTTACTCCCTACTAACTATTGTAAACATCAACTTCCTCACCTCATCGATCTCTGTTCAGCCAAGTCAGTAGAAATTTGTATTAGTCAGTATACATAGGCACCCTGTGCAAAACTGCTCAGTAGCTTAACTACATTTGTATATATTTCCAGCCACTCTGTAAATATGCACCCAGTTATCTGCACAACCAAATACATCCAGTGAAAGCACTGAATTTAAGATGATAACACGACAATAATAATGAGTAATTAGTTAATGATGGGCTCTACTGTTGTATTCACCTTTTATTCGGAAAGTAAAGACAGGCTATGAAAAATCATTTGATATTAACAATGTTTTTATTATCAAAGCCCTGTGCAGGGATTATCAAGATGTCTTGCACATGCAAATGAGCATGTGCCCAAAGACGCTGATAGACAACTGTAAAATAGTGTTCCAAGGTACATCTTGCTACATTGGACACATGTTGATTATTTTTACTAATTCAAGTAATTTGCTAGCTTCAGAAAGTTTTTAACTTGAAACCTTTTAACTATACAGTTTCGTATTGTTAATTGTAATAAAAATTTATACATATGAGATCCTTGTATCTAAGTCTGAGTTGAATACTCTGTTTTATTACTAAGGACCGGTCTAACTCCTCCTCCTCCCCCCCCTCCCCTTTTATCGTCATTTTGGATTGGATAGATTGCTTTAGAACTTTAGAACTTGATATCTTATAATTTATATTTTTACATCTCTAATTTACATTCGAGGTTCTATGCTGTTTTATCTTTTAAGTGAAAGTTAGTTTTTGGATTATCAAGATAGGCTCGGCTGGTTGGTAAAAAAAAAATCTAAAAACTCCACGCAATGTGTTAAATGCTGTCTATGCATGCGAAAATAAACATATATGTACTGGTTGTTTTCGGGTTTTTAGTTGTGTAATAAGTTTAAAGAAATAAGCCGTGGTTGGGCAATGCGATCAAAACTTTTTGCAGGCCATACTTCAATCTTCATAAACGGATAAGACACGTGTAGCCCCGTGTACAACGTGAAAGCGGCCGCTTTTGTTTAACAATGTCGGACGGTAGGAAACGGGAAAAAGCGGGGATGGCTCAACCTATTGTTAAATACAATCTGTACAACTTCATCTTTCCCCGGCTCCCTTCTGAGTTCTGTTAATATTTTTCCTGAACGTGGATGGCCTGATCTGCTATTATCAGTCTTATCACGATGGCTATACATCAGTGCATAGTCTCGCTCGACTAACTATGATCAGTGTTGCTGCTCAGAAGATTCTCTCTATTGCTTGCTCGAACTTAACTTTTTTCATTAGCACCTATTCAATCTTATTTAATTTTTAAAAAAGTAAATAAATTTCTACGTGATTCCACTGCTTTGGATGCTATAAATTAAATGCGAAGGGAAACTATCCAAGCCCAGCTCCATGTTCACCATGATCTGCGACAAAACTCCCGTGACCAACCCACAAGCCGGACAAGAAAGGAAAGCGGCAAGAAACAAACGGAACGAGTTCTCCAAGCCCAAGTCGGAGTACGCACCGTGAGATATAACTGAACCATCGCGCCCAACCAGCCAAAAATCACCAAAACCCACAGAATCCAGAGCCAGCGGAAGCTCAGAGACACTGGGGGGCGGAGAAAAAAAAAAATCGCGCGCAAGTTCTTTTTCCTACGGGGGGTCCAGCGGCATGCTCCCCCGGGGGACAAGTAGCAAGTGTGTGTTGCAGAAAAAAATCATTTATTGGCCCGAGAATTGGGGGGGCTGGCGCCCTCCTGTCCCCCCTGCTCCGCCGGCCTTGGAATAACAACAACAACATCTCCACAAAGCCCCCGTCACAACTGCAGTCATCCCCAAGCCCCCCTCTCCCCCACGGGCTGCGGGTCAATCCCAGTTTCTAGGAAATGACCTACCTACCCCTCCCTTTATAGGTCAGGGCTAGAGTCAAAGTTGGGGTTAGGTTTAGCTTTAGGGTCATTTCCCAGAAACCGGGATTGATCCGGGGCCACAAGGTCAAAATCGACCGCACCACCACTCTCCCCAACTAATACTCACTGCCCACAAAACCACCGCAACCCACATCACACTAAAACAAGCCGCCCAGCTGCGCCCCTTCATTCATTTTATGCTCGCTCCTCTACGAAAACCAAACTCTACAAACATGCATCCCTTAAAGTACAACTCCACTGAACCAAACCAGGGCAACACTTCATCACCCTCAAGCACGCATTTCAATTTATCTTCCGTTATCTGTTTCAGCAAACTAATATTTCTCATTACAACTCTTAAGTACCGTTTTGGGGTTAAAAGTTACAGATAGTATCGAGCCAATTAAAATCTGTTTACGCGTCCCTTCCTTTCTTGTAACAGCTGTTATGAAAATAATAACGCTAACTTGTGAGACTGAAGCTACAAGTATTATACTTAATTCGTGAATCAAATAGAGTATAAATGAAATCTACACCGTAACATATTACGATCTGTACAAATTCACCTTTCCCCACCCCCTTCTGTTAATATTTTTGCTATACGAGGATGGCTACTGTGACTGAAAATATTTAAAATAGCGGCAACTCGTTTTGTTTAGGTACCATAAGAACACTGACTCCAACCTCGTTCCCAGAAAAGCCCTGGGAACGAGGTTGCATTGACCCAAAGTTTTAGGGGCCCAAATACTAGACACTGTCGTTAGAGTACACAAGCAGCGAAGGTACAAGCTTCTATGGTTTTTCGCGGGGTATCACTCCCCCAGAAAATTTTGAACTTTCGGGTCTCTAAAACACCAAATTTCTGCACTTTGAGAACAATTTACATTGAATTTATCGTGTTCTACACGCTATTTTTTATAACTAAGAACCAGTAAATTCTGATGAGCCTCGTCGTTCTTAAAATTTAGGACCATTCGTGTTCTTGAGTGTTCCTGTACTTGCATATAAATAAATTAACAAAGAGACTGGAGACTAGTTCACCAGATCGCTTTCGCTCATGAGACTGACATTTTGGCATTTGTTTTCGGCCAGGAATGAACGAGCAAACACTCCGCCAGATACTCCGCCAGATACTCCGCCAGATCTTCTGGTGTGAAAATCAGTGCATTGTATCGTATATCTGCGTTGGTTTCTGGGTGAACTGGCTGATTTGTTGTTCCAAGAACACGGAAAAAAAATATCATTCGCGTTGGAATTCGAGCCTCTATTGTTCTTATAGGTTGTTTTCATTTGAACCTCCAAGTCTTTTAGCGTGAGTAACTTTATTTTTTTCTCCGTCTCTGTTTTCAGTTCTATAAATAGGATAGAGCAAGAAAAAAAAACCCTGTTAATATAGCAATGCTCTATACGTTTTTCTTTCCAAGTCTCTTTATTTTAGTCTGCGGAAGAACACTGTAACAGAAATATAATGCACAATAAAAAATTTAAAACAGTTTAGCCTCGTTTTTCAATCTGATTAGTTATATCACCGTTTCGTATTCGCTGATTTACAATGATACACATTGATACAATATTATTTTGCTAGTTGATGCATGGGGCAAGAAAAACGTGGTAAATTCCGTTTGGTGTATGTTGGTACTTGTGTTAGCAGGTTATAATTTCTTGGACGGAAACGTTAATGTGCTGTTGTAAAAAAAATACGAAAATGAGTTTTAATTGTAATGTACTAACCGTTATTTGTTTTTCAGCTTGGTTGTTAATTGTTGACATTTCCTAACCTTTATCATGCTCCAGAAAACCATTTTGTTACATATATATATATATATAGTAGAATAAAAAGTCGAAATGCCATAGACCAACGGTTTGGCAAGTCAAGAAGATCAGGGATTCACAGTCCGCAATGTGGAAAATATTAAAAAGTGGAATAAAAAAGTATCACAAAGCGGGACAACTCACGACTTCTGTTAAAAATGTATTAAAATAAGAACGTCCTGTTCTGTTATTGTAAAATGCAGCTATTTTAAAACTGGTTGCACAGAGTGCATTCAATTCTTGCATCCGGCCCGCGGTCGGACCGCGCAAGGTATTGTGTGTTCTCAAAAATAAGAAAATAGAGCTGCTCTGGAGTCATTGCATTTTTACATAGCAGCAACTTGTATTTAATATATGATTTACGGATAATTATGATAACATTTTCTCGCTGTTTTTTCTGTTTTAGCCACGAAAGTTTTACTAAAATTCATAATTGTGTTTGTTAACTCTCTAATTAAATCTTTTTTAAAAAAAGAACTTAGAACTCTTACTCATTAGCATTAATAACGACAAAAACCAGTTTCGAAACTGGTTTTTGTCGTTTTTATAAGTGTTTTAGTGTTAGTGAGTAAAAGTTTTAAGTTTTTGAAAGATTTAATTAGAGAGTCAACAAACACAATTATGAATCATGATAACGCATTGTCTCTTTTGATTTTGAGTGTACTAATACTTTGTTATACAAGGGCACGGCTTTTTTGCAATAGCTGCACGTGTGCTACAACCGGTTATGTTTTGCAGCTTTAGTGGTACTTGTTTATATTAAGCCTCCAGTTTGCAGGTAACTCAGAGTGCATTCGAGTAAACGGGCGAACCCGCAAGTCGGCAGCTTAAGACAAAGAAAACTGTTTCTCTCGTCGACGCTTTCGCTCTCCACTATTTTTTTGCTCAGTCCGAGTCTACTTTGCCATCACTTGCCGCCACTAACTCGTTATTTCCCTTGGCCGAGCCACCTTCAGAGTTGCCTATAAAGAGGAAACTAGCGCTACTTTACTCCTCAGAGGAGCTCGTTTGTTTCCTGGTGGTCAGGTTTTGCTTTTAGGAGCTCGCTATTGTTTACCGTTAACCAATCAAAAGCAAACTTTCGGTTGCTGTTGCCTGCCCCACTTCAACGCAATAGGAATATCACCGGAAACCAACTCTCAAGCCACACACACAAATGTATCGATAACTTTTCCGCGTTAAATAATAAAACTGAAACTCAGGAAATAGAACTTTGATGGTGGTTTCTACCATGGAAGTAGGTAGGATGGTTCTTCAAGGACATGCTAAGGACCCACATTAGTTACCTTGTGTATATGCCATGGTTTTTCCATCTCCCTATTCATGGCCTATTCTTGGCATTCATGGCCGTCCAAGATTCTGCTCCTTAGAGTCGGATGTTGTTAGCACAGGCTTTGATGAAGCTAAGACGATGTCTGACTTCCATAGGCAATATGCATTTGAGTATAAATTGTTACATTTAGTCTAGTGTTTGCCCAACTTGACAGAAAATATTTTATGCTGTCAGCAACCAACTTGAGATCGTTCACCTCATTGAAGACTAAGCCGTTTCCTTGAGCGGATACGTCGATGGTCCGCACCTTCATTCAGTATCAAGCATTGTGTCATTTTAGCACTGACGAGTATCAGACCAGTTTTTGCTGCTTCTACTTCCTCCGGTGACCCAAGAAGCTCCTGAGCTGACGCTAACAGTATAATATCATATTATCTAATTACAACAGAATATTATGTGATAAACGAAGACAAGTTGAACCACTTGATTAATTATTTGCGTTTAATTTGGTTTTTTGAATTTACAAATTAATGCCCACGTTCGAATAAACGCATCTATACTCGGAATGCTAAAAAGTTATTAAAAACCCTGATGTTTTTTTTACAATTGAGAATAATATAAGGTACGCTAATTTCGGCCCTGTTTCGTCCACTTTCGAAAAACTGCTTTGTGGATCCCGAAGTTTAGATGTCTTTTTCACCATTTCAGTAGACTAACTACAAATAAGGGCCGCAGGGAGCACTGAGAATATAAAGTCGGGGCCGGGTGGCACATTTTTGATAGGAAGGGACGGGTTGAAGAACTGAATAAAGCAGAATAGGGTTTGAAAGTGAAACATTTTTTTTCATACGCGCTAAAAGTTAGGGGGCCTTAAAAGCAATTCGTCAAAACAAACGTCGATCAAAAAAAATTTTAAAGTCAAGTTTCAGGTCCCTTAATTTCTATAAATAGATGTTTCCAATTTCATTGACTTTTTTGTTGAAGAAATTTTTGAAATAACCAGCTTGTCAGCACATAGCTTGACAAAGCTTTGGCCACCAAACCACTTTAGTTTTCACTCAGTTTTAATAGTTTAAGAAAGGCAAACCAAGTTCAAAGAAATTTTCTACAGACGACCCTTTTCAATTGCCTTTTACGGTAATCGTTCCGTTTCACAGAAAAAGGCGAAAAACTGCTTGCAGCTTCCATGTTGACAACTTTTTTTAGTAGTTCCAATTTGCAATAAAGTCAATCGTCGAGTTTCATGGTCAATATAAGAGACCCTCCGAGAGGGATGCTGCTGTCGCTTTTCGCTTCGTAAAAAGAAAAATGTCGCCTCAAAAAACAAGCAAACGAAAGAAAAATGTCGCTGTTGGTTTTATCAATTGTTCTCAGTAGGTGAGTAAACTCCTGTCGGTTGTCGTTGATTAGCAGGAAACCGTGAGTTTGTCGCCTATTTCTTAGGCTGTGTTGCCTGTCGCATGAAACCCTTGGAAGGCCCATATAAACGACCAGGCGTAGACCTCGTTTGAGTTTTTGGCACTCCACAACGGTTTCTGTCATTCCGGTTTTGTATTAGCTGACTAATGTTCGGGACCTTAACAAAAACTTTTGACGACAAACCTGGTCGGGAATATCATACAAAAAAGCCAGAATTTAAGGACATTGGCAGGTCTCACAAAAATAGGTACTTAGCAGCACTTGGATATATTAAAAAACACTTTCGAAGTTGCAGAGCACAAGAGAAGTATAAGAGAGATTGCTTGTGAATGTGTTTTTATCACAATCTATAGACTCAAGCAGCCATTTTAGGGGGTCTATTATAGGGGGTCTGACGTTCCGCAAACCGCCGCATTTTTTCGCTTCAAACCGTAAACCGCCGACGTTTTTGGAT
>JANSTQ010154907.1:0-11356 GCA_026167885.1 Bergia puertoricense
TAATGCCAAGTCAACCTTCGCCTCGATGGCAGACAAAGGCTTGGTTACTTTTCAGGAACCGTGAAAAGGGCTATTATCCAATCAATGTCTTCCCTGATTAAGCCTTTTGTTGTGCGCCTTCTTCTTGGAGGTAGCCGCACTGCTTGCTTCAACTTCCCTAAGGGACCTCTGAATTAGCAGATCTGTTAATCATGACTGGTTGCATTTATGTTTGACTGACGCGAACACAGTAACTGTTTAACACACCCAGAAAAAACCCCTGAAATTTGATGTTTTCAAACTGTTAAACTTATCACGGTTTGGGCTTTACTCTTCTTTGCAGGAGATTGGCTGGTCAAAGTTTGACACTTCTCGCCGATTGGTTATCCTGGTAACTGACGCACCATTCCACCTGGCCGGTGATGGAAAGGCAAGTTAATGTTACTAGTATCACATTCTCAATTGAGCATAAGTCGAAGGTAAGCTATTTAGCGAGAATTTAACAGTGCCGTGTGACTACAGTGGAGAGTGACACTAGTGTGACAGTGATTGAGAGTGAGGGTAGTATGACAGTGACTGGGAGTGACAGTGTTGTGATTGTGATGAAGAGTGACACTTGTGTGACACTTGTGTGACAGTGATGGAGAGTGACACTAGTGGGACAATTATGAAGAGTGACACTAGTGGGACAGTGATTGAAAGTGAGGGTGGTATGACAGTGATGGAGAGTGACACCACTAGGACAAAGATGGTGGCAATCCTCACATCTATGGAAACTGATAGCATTATGATAGCAGTTTCAGCACTGTAGAAGTGACAGTGACAGCGACAATAATGGTAGTGTTAGCGTATTACGCGTGTTTCTCCACCCTCGCCCTTTTTGTGGTTTTTAATCCCCTTCCCCACCTTAAAGTTAGAATACTTTAGACTTTTTAGAAATTTTAAAATTAACAATACATTGTTATTAAAACGATTCTTTATATTCGCTCTTATCTCAGTTTCAAATTTTCTTTCAGCTGGGTGGGATTGTGCGGCGTAACGACGCCAAATGCCACCTCATCAACAACGAATATTCCAAGTCGAGCGAGCTGGTGAGCAATTTAACTAGATACTTACTGATAACCATATTGCGACCAGTAGACCAAATCCTCTGTTATTGCCCAGCAACCCTCATCGTGGTGACGAAACTTGCCGGGCAATTAGTAGAATGTGTTGCAACACAAATTTTAAATTACGTCATTTTACAATTGTATTGTGAGAAATAAAGTAGGGCGAAGAGAACTGTAAACAAAACATGTTTTGTGTTTAGCGGTTTGTTTTCTTTCTAAGCCAGTTTTAAAATTACCCACAGGCTATAAACTTTTCGGAACCAATCTCCACCCTCAGTATTTCGTTAAAAGTGATGGGAAATTATCTTAGTGTCTGAATAATAACAAGGCTACAGAAACCGTAGAATGCATAATTAGTCTGACTTAACAATGGCAAGACCGGGTCTGTAGATAAATGGAGAATAAGATTAAGTTCTTGGGGTACAGTGACGATTATGCTCATAGTAATACGTAGGAAAGTTACGTGAGAGTTCTCATGTCCTTTGTTGTAAAAAGTTATGAGAACAGATAAACTGTATATAGGTAAAAGATACCTTCGGTAAACGCCAATATTCTTGTAAGAACCACAAAAACTACAGAACTTGATTTCGGGTTACGGTAATACGAATTCAAAATTTGCTCACTCGAACCCAGTCTTCCAAGCTTTAAAACCTTGACTTTGATAACATTCCACCTCCGTGGTAATCATGAACCTTCCCACTGATGGTTGCATACCAGATAATCGGCTCTTGCGTGCTAGGAACGCCTCACTAAATTGATCATATGGCACCATCCCAGAAAACCGCGCGAGCACAAATTGGTCTCAAAATGGCCGCCATTTTAAATTTCAGTCGTTGATTTTAACTAAGTACTATCAAAACTTATTATCTTTGAATACGTTTATCAGCAAAAGTTGTAGATGGGCTAAAACTCAACTTCTTTGTTGAATGTAGTAATCAGAACTTGCCTTTTAATATTTTATTCTACGATATTCGTTTCTTTAGCAAAACGAGAAAACAACAGCGATCGTTACTAACCTCGCAGTGCCTTGTGGGATGGTGCCTTTTGGGCAGACCTGAAAACGCGCGCCGATTGGCTAACTCCAAGCACGTGACAAATGTCCGATCAACTGGATAAATTCCGCCTTGCTGTTCAGCATTACGTCTGCCTCTTATCTGTGAAGTTTCACTGCTTCTGCTACTTGCATTTACAAGTTTTTGCTGAACGTTTTTAATACTTCAAATCTGAAGCTTTCTGGTTGGCATTGTTACCTTTGGTAGCAAACACTGAAATTTTTGGTAAAAACATTCTTCTGGTTTCTCCTTCATATCTCATTTCCATATTCTTTAGTTTTCGTGTATGCAGAGACTTCTGACTCTCCCACTTACTCTGCTTTCCTCTCTCCCACATCACAGATTTTACACGTTCCTTGTACAATGCGCCACTTCTGCCCTTGGTGTTACCACTTCCATCCGCTGTCAACCTCGTTCCCAGGGATTTCCCCTAGCGAAATGGAGGAGCCCCTCTATTTTGTTGGGGAAAAGCCCTGGTAACGAGGTTGTTCCGCTATAATAAATAGAAGGTAGTCCTTCTGTAGACAGGGTTGATTTGCGGTCATGTCTGTTTTCACCAGTTGTTGCTGTTGATGGAACTTCCGGTCTACCCTATCGCTTCTTCCTTCACTACTTTCTTCCCCTCCTCGGCCAGCTCTCCATTTGGGATGGAAGGAACAAGAATCACCAAATTTTGTTGCTCACAAAACACTGTGACTAGAGTATTCTAGATTAAAAACAAAACTGACTAAATTATTCTTGTGGTCAAAGCTAAGTAATAATCAAAACAAAATTAATTCGGACTCAGTTAAAAATAAACTCGGGAATGTTATTTTTTTTTCTGTTTTTGTACAGTCTGTATTATCACAGTTATTTTTATGTGGTTATTTATCGCACTTCCCCTCCCCCCGATTTCAAGACCACCAAAAACCCCTTACGTACATATATCTAAGCCCACTCGTGGTTAAAGTGTAAATGGGAATTTACAGTTTATCGCAACTAGAATTATCAACAGCTTGCTTTTTTTTTTCATTTCACTCAGTCGAATGTTTATTTATTTATTTTGTTTGTTTGTTTGTTCTTTCGTTCGTTCGTTCGTTCCTTCATTCATTTGTTTGTTTGTTCGTTCGTTCGTTCCTTCATTCATTTGTTTGTTTGTTTGTTCGTTCATTCATTCATTCATTTGTTTGTTTGTTTGTTTGTGTATGTGTGTGTGTGTGTGTGTGTGTGTATGTATGTATTTATTTATTTATGTATCTTTTCTAGGATTACCCGACCTTGGCACAGCTGCACGAAAAGCTGAGAGAGAACCAGATTCAACCAATTTTTGCAGTCACAGGAAACGTTATTTCTTTATATAATGTAAGTTCATTATTTTGAAACCACGTGGTCAGCTTGACTAAGGGAAGATTTCAAGACGTTTTTTATGAGCTTTGTTCCGTAACGGTAAGATACCTAAAACATTCCGATTGCACGCAAGCGTTGCTTTGACCGAGCTCCGTTTGGTTGGAAAATTGGAGACGCGAAAGATCAAACATCCTTTTTGCCGTATTTTGGCTGCTTACCAGCTGGTAAGTGGCCGTTTATTTTCTGCGATATAGGCAATAATAACAAACAAGATAAAAACATACACAAAATCATTCATTTTTCTAGCAAAGGTTGGGCGCTGAGCCAAAGGGTAGGGAGGAGGAGGGTGTTTTTGAATTGAAGAATTATCCAAAGCCACCGCAAGATGTTTAGTTGTTTCACGTATGAGAAAACAGAAGCTAAGTACATGGCTCGCAAGGAATAAGTACTCAATACTGCAGTACCCGGATGGCGCGTCATAAAGCGCAGTACGGACTGGGAACAGACTAATTCGTAACAAGCCGCATAAAAACATTTATTTCCTTTGAAAACAAATTGCCTTTACCTCAGTAAGGACTTGATTTTACTGCCGGGTTTGTTTAAAATTGACCGGCTTTTTTTCACTAATTTTATGTCAATCGAAAAATTGTCCTTTTTAAAGTCAAAAAATAATTTTTTTATTTTGCAGTTTCGACTTGCTCTTCCTTTTCCTGTTATTTACATAAAATTTGTGATGAAGGTCTATGTTGTTTGTCATTGTCATTTCATCTCTCCAGTATAAATTTGCTCTATCAGTACTAGGTTTTCAATCCTCTCTGCCAAGCCTGTTCCGCTCTTATCTGTTTTCGAAAGGTGTTTTTATTTTTGCTTTAATATACACAATCGGATCAGATCAATCTGCTCCACAGTCAGTCACAAAATGTTCGAAAACTGTACCGAGCATTGGCTGTTTTTATACTAGAGACGGATGATCCGTCTGGGCGAACTTGGGCAAGCTTATCTGATGCGTCTGATTATTTGATTATTCGTCTGAGTATAAATACGAGCACGAAGACGCATTATCCGCCCAGACGAATTATCTCCGCATAATCTTAGATTCTACGTCTGGACACACTTTCAGTACTTGTCGTAGTTCGTTCCATATTTATACTGGAGACGTAGAATAGCAGACGGATAATTCGACTCGACGGATTATCCGTCTCTAGTATAAAAACACCCAATCGGATCAGATCGATCAGCCCCACAGTCAGTCACAAAATGTTCGAAAAAAAGTGCCACGCATTACACGTCATAAGACTTGCAAGTGCACGCGCGCGTGCATGTGATTCCAGTTCCTATGGAAACAATTGTAAATGACTTAGGTTTGCCACTTCTTCTTTTGTTAATTGTTTCTTTGAGACAAGCAAAGGCAAACTATAAATACTTGCCGTTTCCAGCTGATACACGAGGAGCACTTGGCTTGAAAACCGAATCCAACCTAATCAAATTGAACTATATATTATAGTATTTGGTTGAATTTTTACTCACAATTTAAGGCAAAGATCTGATCCTTTAAAATTTGACGATGATTTTTTTTCCAAATGCAGACTGTCAGTGAAATGTGGACTGATCTTGGAGCTGTGACAGGAAAACTGGCGTTTGACTCTGGAAACATTGTGGATTTGGTGCAAGAAAGTTACAACGTAAGTGATATGAATTTAAAATAACTCTTTATCTACTTTATAGTTCGCTTCATGATACGTTTCAGTTAAAGGGCTGGTGATACGAGGAACCAATTTAAAAAAAACATGTCGTGCACTATTGCTAAAACGGAGGTAGGGACAAGGGGGATCTGCGCAAAATATCACGATAATAGAAAAATAAAAACTGTAGTCTCTTGTCTTGATTGACATACTTCTTATGCAATGAAAATGTTCTGACTTTGCAGAAAATCGCTTCCACAATCCGTTTGTCCCATAACGCTCCAGATGGCATTACAGTTGATTATCAGGCTCAGTGCGAGTAAGTAGAAAAACTCCTCACTTAATTAAGCCTTCCGAACACCTTTGCAACAACATGTGATTTTCAATTTTACAATAAGTTTTGTTATCAAACGGAGCCCTACTCGGGTTATCGGCTTGTTCTTCTGATCTTTTCACGGTATACTTATGTCAATAAACCAGATGCCAAATGAAATCATTACCAAATAAACAGTAAATTTCTGATAACTAAGGCCACTGCAAGAAAAAAAATACTTGTTAGCGACATTGCATACGATACTTTACATACTTTTTATATATAAAGCTAAATACGTTTTGACCGAGCCTCATTGTTGGTTACGAGTATCACCGAGATGTTTAAATGACACAAAATAGCACAAACCTTTGTTGGTGTGTGTTGATTTGTGCTCTTGAAGTCCTATTTCCCACATAAACCTTTGCTGCAAGCCACGATTGGATGTTCTGCGTTTGTTTTGAAGTGAATTCGAGCCGCCATTTTCTCTTCAGTCATACCTAGCCCCAGGCCGCGTGAAAAAGGCCCATTCCCCCAACATGCTGCGCTGCCCATTTTAATGTTCACATCATATCGTGTTTTAGCCTCGAATTGTTGTTTTATTGTTCTTTTTTTAATTTTTAGCAATCCGTTTTGCTTGGATAAAGCAAGCTTAATTAGTGTTTTATTGCAGACTCGAGTTCAATATTTCGACTTAAAACACTGTTATGACTCCGAGTCTTCCCAGCCTCAGACCGTTCTTAAATTGTTCTTGAATTTTCGGTGATCTGAGCCTCATTGCTTTTTAAGAAAGTTGTTCTTATAAAAAGCGTGTATTCAAAAAACTGAGTAGGCTAAACTATACAAACTTAATACAATTAATATCAAGGCCTGGAGATACGGGTGTTACAACTGTACGCACTTTTGCGGCATGCAGTTGTTTACAGTGCTGTTTGGTCCACATCCCTATGGTAACGAGTGCAATATTTAAGAAATAAAACTGCCCACAAATTTGCATGCCATTTTACAGGATTGGGCAAGGGCTACTTATACAGTGCTTATACACTTGTCCATTCCGCCCGATGTTGCATAGTACATCTACTTAATGTAGGGCTTCTAATGTTAGTAAATATTTAGAAAACGAATATTAAAGGTGTGACTTTAGTTTGGGAAAGTTAAAAAATAGATTCGGAGAGATGCTGCATCCCGGATTCAAACACATAGCTCACTCACCTGCTTGGTGAATTGTGGAAGCTGAGTGTGAAATTCTTTCAAATCGACTGTTGACATCTGTATCGTGTAGCAAGCAGTTTATCACTTTATGTTTCAATGATATTTGTTACCTTCCCTTTCCCCATCCTGTCCACCAGTTTGTAGGACAAGAGTTTCCATGCACTGTGTTTTCTAGAAACATTTAAAACAGTCTGTCGATTGCCGTTTTGTTCATTCACACATTTCATGAGATTATGCTCATATTCTGTTGATACAGGTGCGTTTTCATATATCCTGGACAATAGGGGAGACTTCCTATATGAATGATAATTGTACGCCCTTTTACGGATTTCTGTTATTATAAACAGTCCCTTAATAACCATTAAAAACTTCCTGTAATCAATTGTCAAACTGGATGTTATTATTATTATTATTATTATTACATGTATTATTATTATTGTTATTATTACATGTATTATTATTATTGTTATTATTACATGTATTATTATTATTACTATTTTATAGTAATCATTTATTTACCATTTATTTATTTTTGTTATATTAAAAGCAATTTCTTTGTTACAATAATGAACTTTGAGATAAAAAATTGAACAAAAAGCCAGAATGCGTAACTCAAGATCTTTTTTAAATACACAGCAAAGACCAAGCGAAAGAGAAGAAGGAATGCACCAGTGTTCCCATTGCAAAAAGCGTGAGTAGTAATTCAACCAATTGACATTGGCAGACTAATCAGGGGGAGGTTTTAGTTTAAAGTGTGTTTCAAAATAACTTTTACGGACGGACCATATGATAGCGTGGGTGGAGGAGGTGGGGGGGGGAGGGATTGATTTTCGTACAAAATTTTGTTTTTCGGAAATGTTTCGGCAGCAGTATATTTTTCCACTTCTCCATACATCTTCCTTAAACTCTGGAAGCTTCGAGGATATGCAAACGTTATTTTTTTATCTTGTTCGATCTGGCATTTACTTTTTACAATCTCTCCTAGTCCCCCTCACCCCTCACCCCTCCCACGAATCAAATGATCAATCTCTTAGTAGCGCACGCGCCAAACCTAAGCATGAGATGAGTAAATTCTTCTGCCAAGCGTGTTTTCTGTGCGCGCGTTTTTCGTGTAAGGCCGCTCGATACAAATTTCCCGATCTCTGGGCGAGTCTGCCACACAAACAGTAGACCAACGACAGACGTACCAGAAATAGAAATAGAAAAACACGCAAACACTGATTACCTGACTGATCTTCTTTTAAACGTTGAGGTGGGCTGAAAAAAAGCTTAAAAATCAAGGACATGTTTGTTTTCGATATCTACTTGGGGGCAGATGAATTGATTTCTTCCGAGATTGGGAGAATTTTGTAAAACAAGCTCGCACGTGCGGAAAAACTTATATTATAAAAAGAGAAAAAACGAAACAAAAGTTTACAGCGAAAGATTTCACTAAAAAAATATATTGCAGGCAAATATTTTTTCTACCCCACCTCACAAGATCAAAGAAAACCGTGTGCAGATTTTTGTATGTGAGAAAATCAGCAATACATACCAGTTGTCCATGTGCTTTTAAACAAATAGGCTGCAAGGTAATGATCAGTGTAACAGATTACACAGAGAAAAATATCGTTGTTTTTCAGGTGTTCTTTGATTTGTCCATAACCCTGCAGCAGTGTCCGAAAGACATGAACACAAAACTCAAACCGTATGTACATGTTTTATTTCACTGTTCTTGTTTTCACAAAGTTTTCTCACATTAATCATTAAATGTTAACGTCATTTTCTCCAATCATTCTTTTCTTTAGGTTTCAGATTCGATTTCCTGGTTTCGGTAAAGTTACCCTGGAACTGCAACCGATATGTCATTGTCGGTGTGAAGACGAAAAGGTAGGTAAAACTTTCATTTAATTATTTTTTCTTACCATAGCCAGCAAGAAGCAAATGAAGGATCTAGTTGGCTCTTGGCTTGACAGTCGCCAAAAATAAGAGAAAGTTTTTCTCTCAAAGAGTTCGTTTTCACGTTTTTTTAGAGGATTAATGGTGTGCAACAACACTAACAACAAAAAAAACAACACTAACAACAACAAAAACAACAACAACAAAAACAACAACAAAAACAACAACAAAAGCAACAACATTAATTTACCCAGTTGCACTTGTTCTTTTTTGAGTTTACCGAGCAAATGAACTGTTTCTGACAAAACCAGAGACGTCGGGAAATGTGAAAGTAGCCGGCTGGCCCAGTTGTTCAGTACAAGATTAAACGAACTTCTTAACCTAAGCACACGAAATACGATCTTTATAAAGTTTTGTTAAAATATTCCAAGGAACTCCAGCTATTTAAACTCAAAATGATGGTCCAAATCAGTCTACAAGGTAGTAAACCAAGTTTTGGACTTAAAATTTTTATCCTTGGTCACTAAGTTTACTCACTATCTAACAACCTGGAAAAGGTATTAATTAAACGATTCGGTCGGAAACAGTTAAACGCAAAGAAGAACAAAACAATTCATCTTCCCTTCAAATTATGGGCTTAAAAAGCATTTGGTTCGTTCAACCACCTTCAGCTAGCATGTAGATGGGTAATGATTAGTAGCGGATTCAGACTTTTTTAAAGGAGGGAACACACACTAACAACGAAAGCTCTTGAAGTTGAAACATGGAAATTCTAGCGTAAAATGACCAAGACTATCAGCTTTGAAAATGAAAGAGGCACCGGCCGCAATGCTTTCCATCTAGATCCGCCACTGCTATTACCATTTAGCTTCTGTAGTTGCTGGAAGTTTACAAGTTTACTTCTTTAGTTTAAGGTTTATCTTCAAAAATATCACTCAGTGTACAAAGATCCTTGTTACATCAGCTCCGCTGCTTTAAGGCCAATTTACACGATACGATTGACGCGCGCGACACGAAATCCCATCGTGTAAATCTACTCTAAGACGTGACCCATGCGACCTAAGTCTTGTCGTAGGATTTAAATCATGTTTCAAAATCCTGCGACAACCGCGAGAAAAGTTGTAAACATTGTCGCGGTTAGGACTGGAGCGAGCTGGGAAAACCCGCCACTTTCAAGATGGCGGCAGTGAAGAAACACCAGTTTTCGGAACAAGAAACGGAACAGTTTATTAATTGATCTTTGGAGCCAGGAAGAAGTTCTTTTTGAGACTACTAATAAAAACTATTTCAAAAAAGATGCTAGAGAAGAACTTTCAATTTTCAAACTACCGCATAATAACATCATTTTACATCTTTTTTTAATCCTTCTGGCATACAAAGAAATAGTTTTACTTATAAAATGAAATAAATAACAAAGGTCCGCCATCTTTGACAGTGCCAAATAAGGCATGGATCAGGCAAGCTCACGCAAGAATCAGGTCACATCGCGTGCGTCATGTTGTAAGTCTGTCGTGCCGTGTAAATCTAGTCGTATACGGCTAGACACATGCGACAATCGCCAGACCCGTAGGCAGCTTTTTATCTGGGGGGAGGGGAGTTGTTTAGAGTTTAAGCGGATCGTTTCCTAGCGCTGAAGGCGTGAACTTTTAGGGGGGCTCCGGGGCATTCTTCCCCGGAAAATTTTGGAGTAAAGGTTTTCTCAAATTACTTTTCTTGTCTTTTGAGAGTTTTACAGAGTCAAATTAGAAGCTTTCAGAGCATGTTTATAAGCAACCTTTTATTCATTTTACAGAAGATTTTAGTACCCAAAATAAAGTACCAAGCGGACCTCATTCGCGAGCGGAGGAAATCGGACGAACCCCCCGAACCCCCCCCCCCTCCCTCCCCCTGCCTACAGGCCTGATCGCATCATGTAAATCGGCCTTTACAGTTTCACACACAACACGTGCAAACTAACTTCATTATAGACGTCCTTGCTGATACTGTGACGTTTGGTAGTTTAGTGTGGGGGAAGGGGGGGAGGGGGGCTCCAAGTTGCTGCCTCATTGTGGTTTATGTATTCCTGCAGGAAACAAACAGCTCGCACTGCAATGGAAGTGGTGTCTTTACCTGTGGTGTTTGCAAGTGTCATAGTGGCAGGTGAGCTAATATATATGACACAAATTATTTCGTTGAACTATACAGGACAAGGCTAAGGGATCTTTGGAATAACTATGGCAGACGGAAAAGAAGGTAAATCATTGAGCCAAAAGACTTTCAAAAACAGAGTTGAGCATTATTTGATTAATTATGTTACTCACTCGAATATTCTGTCAGTCATGATAAGTCCTTCGCTCACTCCTCACTTTTTCCCACTCATTTATACCTCTTTTTTCATTAATTTATTCACTCGTTTGTTCATTTGTTCGTTCGTTCATTCATTCATTCGTTCGTTCGTTCGTTAATAATTTTTTACATATGTGTTAAAGGCTGAATAGATTTTAAGAAGCGCGCGTTTTTTATATATTTGTGTAATTAGTTGCCTTCAAGTCATTTTATATTTGTAATATATATTTATATTTTAAAATTTTATGCAATTGTATATTCCTAAGTTTTTTAGATTCTAGAATTGTGTAGAGTGACTGCTTTTAGATATCGTAGCTTTTACTGTTTATCAGGGCCCCTCTTGATGACAGTCTTGATTGACTGACTGGGCCGCCCTGTTGAAATAGAGGTTTATCTTATCTTATCTTATCTCATCTCATCTCATCTCATCTCATCTCATCTCATCTCATCTCATCTCATCTCATCTCATCTCATCTCATCTCA
>JANSTQ010154951.1:0-11129 GCA_026167885.1 Bergia puertoricense
GGGGGGGTGCCGCCCAAGCTCTAAAACCCTGACCCTGTTTATGATTTTCGCACCACGCGTGACGTATTTGTTACAAGATAAATTATTTTTATGATATGACGACAGCGATTTTGAAATCAAATAAAATTTTTGGTTAGCAAAAATCTATTTCTTATTCTACTTTTCCAAGTATAAAGACTACTATCCTGTTTGTGGTAGTACAAGAAACAATCTGTATAACCTGCATACCCTGTTTATGACCAGAAGGTCGAAAACGTTTACCCCGAAGGGCGGCACGTCCCCGTATAACTCATATGTGGGAGTACCCCTCGAGAATGAAGTGACACTAATGTGATACATTATATGAACGTTTG
The DNA here is from genome assembly GCA_026167885.1 of Bergia puertoricense. Classification (NCBI taxonomy): domain Eukaryota; kingdom Metazoa; phylum Cnidaria; class Anthozoa; order Zoantharia; family Parazoanthidae; genus Bergia; species Bergia puertoricense. The sequence goes on from JANSTQ010154951.1 coordinate 354, forward strand.
TACACTATAAAAACGTTTGATTAACAATCGCAGAAACAAACCTTGTTTATCGAGAAGACCCTAAACCAGCCGTAGTTTGCCTTGTTATTGATCAGTAGTGCTATAATACATTTAAAAATGGTTTTTGAAAATTTAGCGTGAGTTTCTTTGTTCGCTGCCGATGGGACATCATTTGAGTGAGACCCTACCGCCAGTGAACAAAGAAAAAGTCTGAAACTCAGGGTAACAAAAATTGGCTGTTGCTCGAAATGCACGACGCATGTGAATGTTTTAAAAAGTTCAAAGCTTTTATAAAAGATAACAGTAGTACGTACGTACTGTGGGCTATACAATAAGCCATAATATTGTCTGTAAGGTGTTAATATCGATTAACTTGGAATATAGCGTTCCTTTAAGCAACTGTGAACAACAGGTGAATGCTGTCAAATAAAAACTTAAGTGGGGGCGCTTTACATTTGACCAGTCCGGCCGGCCCGACCAGTCATTTCTCAAATGGAACGCACGAACTATTCGAACTGTTCCTGGCCAGACTGGCCCTGCTCATAATCAGGGCTGCTCAGTTCTCCCGATCCCGGCAGGAAGAAACACACACGCACACCTACTTCAGCATTTTTGCCAGCAGACTTGGGACAATCTCGGAGCGGTGCGCGCTGGAGAGTTCCCGCAACTTGTTGTGATTCGTCAGCTATGTCGGCCTTGACCTTACCATTTGCACTGGCCAGAAGCAATTCTTTTCGGCTGGCCAGATCGGACAAATGGAAAGCGACGTTGGACAGTTGTAATTGAGCTATTTGGAAAGAACACACAGGATATTAGTGTGAGGACATTTCACTGTCGTATCTAGTTCGGTTTGTAAATGAGAGTGGCGTGTTTTGCTAGTCAGTTGGTTAAAAAATGTCAAAATACATGTAAATATCAATAGGGGAGGTTCCATTTACATAATAACCCTTTTGTCCATTAATCTATAACTTCTATTTGCTTATAAACGACGTTACGGCAGCTTGAAGACCATATTTCATTGCAAGGGGTTACCGAACATTTACTACATGATCAACGTATATTTTTTACCACGATCTTTCGCCGATATTTTGGCATGCTGGTAAATTTTCAAAGTTATGACCTTCTTAGAAAAGGAAAAGATAACTCGACTGACTTAAAACGGTAAACCATAAGTCCGCGATGATATTTTTTCCTATCGAGAAATTAAAACTATATAACCTCGATTGCTCGAACCAGGAAAGCATTGGTTGAAAAACATCTTATGAGGAACGCACATACATATTGATATAGCATGATATAGTATGTTGATGAAATTACTTGCAAACTTAATGAATGTAAAAAGAAAAAAAAATGAAAACCTAAGGAAGCAGATATAATTAATCCCCCTATGGCAAGACAGCTCCAGGCTTATAGTTTTGAACTGCCTTAACTGGCCTAGCGATGTGTATAGGACATATAGGTATATCGGCTTAAGTAAGAAAATGGGGTTAAAGAAAATACATAAATACAGAATAATATTTGTTACCAGGAGTATATGTAATATAGCCATATCTATCCATGTATAGTAGTGAGAATTATAAAATTTGTACACAAATGATTATGGCATAGAGTTACTGATTAATTAGATGTTTGTATAGGTTGGTTTTAAAACTACTTATATAAAGTGGGTTTTGATATTAGTTTATTGAGTGAAGAGGACATTGGCTCACAACAGTAATTTTTTTTAACATTAGTTCGGTAATGTTGGGGTCTGTAATGGTTTGATTGTCTAGTTGGCTATAAGAGTGAGTCTGTTACGAAACATAACACAAAATTGATTTGTTATAAACAGAAAACATAAATAATCCTATCTGGAGAGTATGGATATTATCTAGATTTAATAAACCATACTCATAAAATAAAGGTGCTGTATGTGCGTCAAAATTTGATTAGGTATTAATTCAATAATTTGTTTTTGTAAAATGTTTAGTCTATTCAAATTGGATTCATAAGTAGATCCCCATATTATGTTACCATAATATAGATAAGGATACACAAGAGAATAATTCCTATACTTCTAGATATTTTCCCAGCTACAGCATAGATATAATCTTTCCAACTTAAACTGTTCGTCAAGTATGACTCCGAGAAATTTTATGCTTTGCTTATGTTCGATCATGTCATTGTCTATTTTGATATGCAGAATAGTGGAATCTATTCTTTTTTGTATGGTTTTAAAAGTCATAGATTTGATTTTTTAATATTGATTGATAATTCATTAGCAAGTAGCCATTTTGATACATTATTTAGTTCAGTATTTAGTGTAGCGTTCAAGTTTGTAATGATTAATGTTGTTACATGAGTAGAAGACGTTTGTATCAGCAAATAATATAACTTAAGTACCTCAGAGCAATTTGATATATCATTCATTCATTGACATACAGGATAAATAATAGAGGACCTAGGATACTCCCTTGTGGAATGCCACATTTGATAATTTTTGATTCAGAATAACAAGACAGCGAAATTATGGCTCTTAAAAGCAAAATAGAAAAAGAAATATTTTCTTCTCAGCGTCCATTTCCTGGTTTTCAAAAGAGATTTAGCACATGTTTAGTTTCCACATTTAGAATAAAGTTAAACGCGAGGCTGGAATTATGGCAAGTTGGGTTATTTACGGCAAGTTTGTTATATTTACGGCAAGTTGGATATATTTACGGCAAGTTGGGTTTATTTACGGCAAGTGGGTATATTTACAGCAAGTTGGATATATTTACGGCAAGTTGGGTTTATTTACGGCAAGTTGGATATATTTACGGCAAGTTGGGTTTATTTACGGCAAGTTGGGTTTATTTACGGCAAGTTGGATATATTTACGGCAAGTTGGGTTTATTTACGGCAAGTTGGGTTTGTTTACGGCAAGTTGGGTTTATTTACGGCAAGTTAGGTTTATTTACGGCAAGTTGGATATATTTACGGCAAGTTGGCTTTACTTACGGTAAGTTGGCTTTACTTACGGCAAGTTGGATATATTTACGGCAAGTTGGCTTTACTTACGGTAAGTTGGCTTTATTTACGGCAAGTTGGATATATTTACGGCAAGTTGGCTTTACTTACGGTAAGTTGGCTTTACTTACGGCAAGTTGGATATATTTACGGCAAGTTGGCTTTACTTACGGTAAGTTGGATATATTTACGGCAATTTGGATATATTTACGGTAAGTTGGCTTTATTTATGGCAAGTTGGATATATTTACGGCAAGTTGGCTTTATTTACGGCATATATTCTGCTTGTAGGATGGGTCTACTTCAGTGCCGGAGTAGAAATGAAGGAAAATAACGGCTCAAATTTTTTTAAATATAAAAACACACGCGGTAGGTTAATAGCTAACTAATACATATTTGTATTAGTTAGCTAGTTAGTATAGGCCTAGATCCCCTCTAACATCCGTGTTTTTCTTGTCTACAGATCCTGGATCTTTTTGAAAGAATCATAGACTTTAACCACAACCCTACAAACGAAACTGCCAAAAGGAAGCTAGGCGTGGTGAGATATTAGATTGTCGTTCTTGTATTTTTTGTGTAACCTTTCCACCAAAGGAATGGTCAGAAACGATAAATGGCTCTTTTGGATTAAGTGATACATGGCTTCCGATTGAGTAGACATATTAATATATATAATAGCAATAACACGATTAACTGAAACAACTACTATTACTACTACAGCCACCACTACTACAACCACTACTGCTGCTGCTGATGCTACTACCAAAGTCGGGCATGTGAAGGACCGTATTAGGGAGTGTAAATGGGGGAGGGGGGGGGGGGAGTATGGAGTACAATCTTATTTTCACAAATCCAGCCGCGCATCATTTCTACAAGACGTGGAGGAATAAATTATATGAATGAAATCCTCTCGATAAAATTATTATCAAACAGGATTACATATGTTAATACAAAATGAGATGAAATTTGATATTAATAATAGTAAAAATAAAAACAACAGTTGCTGTTACTTACAAGAAAAAGAAGAAGAAGAAGGAGGAGGAGGAGATGAAAAGTGTTTGCTGCTGCTGTTTCCAGGATGGTGTTAATTGTTTTAGTAAAGCAACAAGTTTCACAAAAGCATTTACAACCTAATTATGTTAAAAGGATTGCCGAGTTTCAGACAAACATTTTCATTCATCGACAAAACATGTTGCTGCATGACATACCAATGTCTCAATACCAACAAAGCTTAATTGACTGGGTACTGAAAGTTCTTTCGTATATTCATAAAAGAATGTATGTTTACCTAAATAAACTGAATTTGTGCAAAGATACTATACTTAAAAAATCCAAGTAGAAAATCTACTTTTCTTTGTAGGAGATCGAGAGACTGAAAACCTTGAAGTTGGATGTTGAGGTAAGACAAATGGTGTCCAGTGAAATAAGTACTAGGCGACGCAACGATTTAATATTACTCGACTTAAACAAATTCCATTAAATCTGACGCATTGCAGTGCGATGTTATACATTACAGTAGAGTTTAGTATAAAGTAATACAATGCAACTTTATCACATCAGTTTAATATCAAATTTCGTTTTCCAATACGTTTGAAGTAGCTCCATAGTAAGCAATAAATTGAAATACAATTATAAAGAGATTATAAGAATATTTTTTTCTTTACTCTCCCGGAAATTGTAACATTTACGATAAATTAGTGACAGGACAAATTCTTTTGTAATCAAACTTGTGATAAGACAAATGAGACAACCTCTTCGCTGTCGCTCAGTTTTACTATCTCTCATATCGTTTATGAACCAAATTATTACTTTCCTATCTGCGCCTTTTATTCATTTGTGAGCACTATAATCCACCTTCCGACAAGTTCTAAGTGTTAGTTTTTCTTCCTTGGCATTAAATGATAGAGATGATAAAAAATAGGCAACGTTGGTTTCTGCTCTGAAAAAACCATGAATCACTTGAGTTGCGTATTAAGCCAGTTGCACATACAGTAATCTAGGTTGAAACGTTTTAAAATAGCCGTTGTTAGAAATGGCGACCGACTGTCGTTTTTTAAAGCGATCTTAAAAGATCCAACCGATATAGTTGAACACAGCATCAACACACTGATCGGCGCAGTGCAGTAGATTCTGTCACTAATAGTTAAAGAGATGGAAATCGCTTGGGTTAATGTTTTTTTCCTTTTTTCTACCCATAAAAAAGAATCACTTTGTTATATTAAGGTAGGCATTATTGACTCTGATGTTAAGATCGTTAGTTCGAAAATAAAAATGTCTACATTAAATGAGAGAAATATCGACAGTTCGCCAAAACGTTTCTATGTGAAATTATCTTGAATGATCTTCACTGAAAATTATTGAAGGGTTTTGTTGATAGAGAATAAATAAAATGGAACCACGTGAGAGCAGGTGTTGTTATCCAGGTTCTTATACAGTCACGAAGCAGCCGAGAGAACTCCTCACACGCGGCGCACTTGATATCATGGATGGTGTAAAAGTAACCATCAACATCAGTGGAATGATTTTTGAAACACGTCTTTCTACCTTAAATAGCTTTCCCAAAACTCTTTTGGGATCTCCACGAAAGAGGCAAAAATATTTTAGTTGGGAAAAGAACGAATATTTCTTCAACCGCAATCGCAAAGCTTTTGATGCGATACTCTTTTTTTACCAGTCAAATGGGAAACTCCACCGACCAGAAGATGTTCCAATGGTGGTTTTCAAAGAAGAAGTGGAGTTCTTTGAGCTTGGTGATGAAGTAGTTGACCAAATGCTTGAAAGAGAGGGGTACCTTACAGAGCTAGAAAATACTCCTCCGTCTAATGTATTGCAGAAGAAACTCTCGGATTTGTTTGAACCACGTCAGTCGTCTTTTAAAGCAACTGCATTTAGCCTCTTGTCTGTGTTTTTGGTCGTAATGTCGATTGTTACCAGTGTGCTGCAATCGCTCCCTTATATTCAACAGCAACGTCATACTTATAAAAACAATTTTGAGGATCCTTGGTTTGTAACAGAACTTGTCTTGAATTCATGGTTTGTAGTGGAATACATACTGCGTTTCTTTGCTTCACAACTGAGCAAGTTATCTTTCGTAACATCGCCTTTGAACATAGTCGAAGTGGCTGCCACATTGCCATTTTTTGTCATTTTTGCTATTAAAAGTGCTGGAAACACTCCAGCGACAAGTTCAGTAGCCGCTTTGCGGGTTTTGAGGATCGCTCGCGTGTTCCGCATGTTCAAGTTTTCTTATTTCTCACGAAGCTTACGAATCATTAAACACTGTGTAATTGAAAGTATGAAAGAATTTGGATTGCTTCTACTTTTCGTGATAATCATGGTGACTGTGTCCTCGAGCTTTCTTTATTACGTCGAAGTCGATGAAAAGAAGACACGCTTCACGAGTGTTCCAGCGGCAATGTGGTTCTCTCTCCAAACGGTAACTACGATCGGTTATGGGGACATGGTGCCCATAACCACTCTGGGAAAACTCATTGCAGCTATTTATGCCATATTCGGAGCAATTACCTTAACCCTACCAGTTTTGGCTTTTGTGACAAGTTTCAATAAGCTTTACTATAATAATATGGAAAACAGTATTCGCAGAAACCGGTTAAGGGCAAAACAATCTTCTTCTGGCGACGGGGAGGATCAAAGGGTTATTCGAAGAAAAAAAATATTTCATCCGAAATAACTTAACTAGAGCCTGAAGTCATGTTTTTTATACAATTTAACAACAACAATAACAATAACAATACGGTCATCAAACTATATATTTATACAGGAGAACATAAAGTTTACTAATTAAGTTTAGATCATAAATGTACTAGCAGCCACTTCACCCTTAGGCTGATTCCTTTTTGCGATAGTTATTAATACAGACGCAACTGTCACATTTTGCCGATCCACGGAATAATAATTCTTAAAGTTTGCATTTTATATAATGATTGAAAGATTAAAAGGCTTACAAGATATTTAAAACGTATAAAAACGTTTTCCAAAACGTAGTTGTAATGGTCAGTTACAAAAAGTAATGATGATACGAGAACAAAATAAACAAAGACCATTAAATTCGCTGGCCCGAGGCAACAGGTCTTTTACCGTCTTCATAAACAAATGATGGAGATCGATAAAGTTCTGATATACAGCTATAGATATCATGAAAACGACACTTTTTGGACCAATAAGAAGTTAAAATAGTCGTAATTTCACAAGTTTAGGTTTGGAGAACAGGCGTGCCATCCAAAATCCCATATCTCGTGGAAGAACACGTGAAATGGTCTAAATAGTGAAATTTTAATCCTCACGGAACTTTTCCGGGCATAGCTTTTATAGACAATGATTCTCTTAAGAGAGTTTGTGAAACAATTACTTACCTTGTTATGCTATCTACCACTAAATTCTAAAATAATATTCTTTTAACGACTTATAAATGTTTTTACACCTGCAGCTGCTGTACGTATTAAAATTTGTGCATTTTTGAGAACGCAAAAATGATGAATGCGAAGTATGTGTTAGCAACTGAGTGATCTGAAGATGAGTATTTGTACAAGTGTTAAACGAACCTGCTCTATCTTTAAATGTCACTCTGTGCATGACGGGAATTTATGTGTTTGGATTTTCATTGTTGTGTCTGACTTTGGTTCTAATTGCACTTTTAGAATGGAGCCTCTTTTGGAATATGTGGGGTTTAATGGGAGATATGATATCGTGTTTTGTTTTTAAAGTTTTGGTAAAAATCTTGACAAGAGTGAACACTTTCAGTTCTATGAGCATGATTAGTTCTACTTCAAAAAATAATACGATTTTAACAGAAAAAAACCTAGAACTCTTGAAACTTAAGCGTTAAGTCAAGCCTTTTGGTAGTGTACACTTAAGTTCTTCTAAAAGAACCGGCCAAACAGGGGTTTTTAACTAAAAAAAATATCCTGAAAACAGAGCAAGATTAAACAAGATAAACATCAAACACTATCTACAAACCATCAATTCACCGCACGAATCAGGGCTATAAAGGATATCCGGTCATTTTAAAATGAAAGATGTACTTTAACCTTAAATGTTTTTACTGCCCACGTGCAAACTACTTATTAAACTTTTATACTTTCTTATGTACCTTACATTCAATTCCTCTCATTCCCTTGTCTTATTGCCTCTCTCTTGTCCAGCTGCTTACACACTTAAATTTCTATCGCAAAAATTATTAATAAGCGCACACAAAATGTAAGACTCAATCCAATTTACAAATCAAATCATTATTTATGATGCAGGGATACACTTGCATGTACAAATAGCTGCAGCTCAAGCTGGATCAAAACCAGCAGTAAACACTGGTAAACAATTAAACGAGCCTAACGAAAACGTACAAGGTAGATTGGCAGCTGGTTTACTGTTTTGACAAATACAGCTGTCTGATTGGCCCAGAGCAAACCTTGATAATAATGACGAATTTATGAAGTCAAAAATCCTTATTAGTAAGTGGTAACAAATAGAAGTACATTACTGCACCAAGCAGCTGTCCCCTCCGCATCTGACTGATGTCAAATCATAATCATACCTCGCTTAAACTAAAAGGTGGGATTGATTATTGAGCAATTTCACATGCAAGATTTAAATAATTAATTACAAAACACTTGATTTGGGGTAAAAGAAAAGAACAGAAAAACTTTACATTCGTGTTTTGAGGTGGCTTTCAGTTGACGCAGAGCCGATAAAACAAAACTGTTGTTTAATGGTGTTCCCTGTGGAACAGGAAATTTGCCTCGGCTTTCGGCCCTGGCAAGCAAAGCCTTCTAATGTTGGTAGCAAGGCAGAGATGTGCATGACAGTACCTTAACAGTTTAGTGGTAAATTTGATATTTGCCTTCACAAACATGCCCTTTAGTTTATGGATATAAGCCACCGAGTTCCCTTTCCTCAGGCTATCTTGCTGGCCCATGGTGACTAACAAATCTGAAAATTTAATCTTGAGAAGCTAATTTTTAGTAAATCGTCCTGTGTTTCAGTACTAAAAAAGTTGTTTTGGGTCAGGAAATTAACGAGAAAACGGCCCCAGGGTTGCCAAATTGCTAACGTCAATCCTCGTAGGTTTCCTCGATAGCTCCCCTGTCCGACTGCTGCATTAATAATTTTGATAGTTCTAACTTCTGTTTTAAACCAGTCCATTAAATTGTCTACAACTCCAGGTGTACATTTAGTTATCGATAGCTTTATCAGCGACAGTATCCTTAAATCAGAGATGTTCCATTTAGGTTGACACGATTAACGTAGACCCGTTCTTTGATGTCGAAAATGGCTGCCTTCGGGAACACGGTGGGTATGCCATCACATAGTTTCAAATATTATACGTTTATAAAGAGTAACCGAGAGAGTTTAGAAACGCTCTCTTTTTTCTAATGATTAAAAGTGTTTTATTTCTCACCGTTTGCGAGCCAGGCAATGACATTATACATGTACTGAGTGTACCCTCTTCAAAAAATCAGCCCCACCACTGACCTCCCCCCCCCCCTCCTCTCTCCCTAAAAATGTTGGTTGCAATAATACCTATACTAATATAAAACCACGCCTCATTGACTTACTAAAAGGTTTCATCCTTAAAATGGTGTACAGTATTCCGTAGCAAGATTACCTTACGAATCTATGAGTTATTCATTCAACCAGCAGCAATTGAACTTCAACAAATAACAAGTTAATATTAAAGCTGTCAGAAGATTTTTATGCAAAATGTGAGAAAGAAAAAACATCTACTAACCAAGGATAAGCTAAACAGTTTTTTGCCTATCCCCATCCCGAAATTAAGGCCGAAGAAACGAATTTTTGCATACAGAATCCCATAACTTGCTTTTCCTTTTGTTTCAACAGATCAAGTTTACGTCAAAGCTATCAACAATATTGCGCATGATTTCCAAATGTTCAAGAAAGCTCTTGTTCATCACATCGAGGTAAATTATCAGACTGTTTTCGTCGAGATTATCCCGATTTTACCGTGGAAACCCAAATTCCAACTCATATGTCGTCGCGATAGAAAAAATCCCGATTTTGAATATCTGCTTCATCTAAAAGCCAGAGAAAATTTTATAACCAAATATAACACTCAGCTACACTCCGTAATCAAAAAAATAATCTTATCTTAACATTTATTCTTATCAATTTCAATTGATAAATAGTTGATATTTAATATCTGTTTTCGCACGAGAATAAGATTCCAAACTAATTGTATAGGTACATATCAAAATCTGAAGTATTTAGAACCCAGATCTCCTGCGGATGACATCACATGTAGACAATCCAGGCTAACCCAACACGTTTACTATCCATACTAACCCAACCTCTTTACTATCGAGATTAACCCAGCACGTTTACTATCCAGACTAACAAAACACGTTTACTATCCAGACTAACCCAGCACATTTACTATCCAGACTATCCCAACACGTTTACTATCCAGACTAACCCAGCACGTTTACTATCAAGACTAACCAAGCACGTTTAGTATCCAGACTAACCCAACATGTTTACTATCAAGACAAACCCAACACGTTTAGTATCCATACTAACCTAACACGTTTACTATCCAGACTAACCCAACACGTTTACTATCCAGACTAACCCAGCACGTTTACTATCCAGACTAACCCAAAATGTTTACTATCCAAACTAACCCGACACGTTTACTATCCAAACTAACCCGACACGTTTACTATCCAGACTAACCCAAAATGTTTACTATCCAGACTAACCCAAAATGTTTACTATCCAAACTAACCCGACACGTTTACTATCCAAACTAACCCGACA
>JANSTQ010154962.1:0-11342 GCA_026167885.1 Bergia puertoricense
GGGCTCGTCCAATACTACACGACTCGTAAAAATATCCGGCCATACTCCATACTTAACTGTCTAATAAGATATATATATTGTATTGTGTTTTGTTATATTGTATTGTATTGTAATATATATATTGTGTTGTGATGTACAGTGTATTGTATGGTATGGTATTGTATTGTATTGTACTGTACTGTACTGTATTATATTATATTGTATTATATTATATTGTATTGTATTGTAACATATTGTGTTGTGCAGTGTATGGTATTGTATTGTATTGTATTGTATTGTATTGTATTGTATTGTATTGTATTGTATTGTATTATACCTGTATATCATGCTTCTTGTGATATTTATAGGTTTCGCTCCTGGGTATGGCTCAGCGACATCGAATAAAATTAAAAGATCAAAAGGACAATCTGAAACTAAGAAGGAAAGTGTTATTAATCCAATTAATCTTAAAGCTTCAAGTATAAATATTCAAGCTGAATATCATAAATATTTGATCAAGAACATGATACCAAATGTTAGAGTCAGAGTTGTACGTTCCATAACACGCAGTTTTTTAAAAGTAGCTATTTTCACTTTTACTGAAAGTATGATTATAAAGGCAATTTAATTTGACAAAGAAACGATAATAACACACACAATTTTAAAAGATAATTACATTTTGGCGTTATATTACGTTAATCAATAACCTATCCTACGGGCTAATACCAAATTCGTTTCAGCAATCATGACTGTATCCCTTTCAGTCATCCTCGACATTAAGCCATCGACCGTACCATGTTTTCAAAGTTTAAGAAAAACCTCACGCTTGAATTATTCGTAGCAGAAGTTCTTTTTGTATTTTCAATGTTTTTTTGCCAAGCAATGGAAACCCCTGCTCAATCATCCCGCGAAACAACCCCCATTAATTTCTTGATTTCTTGATTGACTACATGTAACACAAACAAAGCGCCGAGGGTGCGGCTTTAGGATCTTACTTGGTAAAATGGTCGGAACCGACGAATCAGGCCACGCTGATGGTTTGCCTCCCTGACTGCACCGATATGTGCATTTATAGCCCGTCGGGCAATCATTATCAATATCACACTGGCCCTGACTGTCAGCCAAGTAAGGACAGTCACCCGTGTTCACTGGACAATTGCTACTGCGCTCTCCTGCAAAACAACATGGTACACCTTAGACCAATTATATATTTAAAAACTACCACTTTCTTAGGCCAAAAAAATAACATCTGTTGTCCCAATCCCATATTCCTTGAACAATTAGAGTCGGTTGGTTATTTTTTGCTAACATTTTATTGTGATCCTGACCAAATTAAAAAAAAAAAAAGAAAAGAAATAAAAATTCATTTTTATGCCACAGCCTGCAAGACAAGGAGTAATTTGATCCGCGTAGAGTATACTCATTCCTTCGGAAAAAGATATATACAGTTTTAGAATAACTGTTGAAACCTGCCGGTATTGGTTTTTGAAATCTTTTCACCCAAAGAAAGAAAGAGTAAGGCAAAATGACAACAAAAAGTTATAGGGCTGGCAGTTCGGCAGTATATAGTTAGGGTCGGTTGGGTGATCGGAACCACAGACTGATTTGGTCTTATCAGAAGTTTCTCAAATGTAATTACATTTGAATTATGGACAGAAGTAAGTTAATGTGGTAAGTCTATCTAACATGAAGAATCTATACACGTTTAGAAACGAAAAAAAATGGATGGAAGCAGATAGCAAAACCAGCTTTTACCTTTTAGCGAATATATGGCTGTGCGGCAAAAGTTTCCATATGGCCATTTAAATCTCTATGAATTCTGAAGTTTTTAAAGCCTCATTTCTCCGAAATTATTTAGCTTATCATGCTCAAATTCTCAATGTTTTCCGTACTGTGCCCTTCTGATTTATGAACTCTTTTTGAAGTTGAAGTTATGTTGAGAAATGTAAACAATTACATCACTCGGGATTACACTATAGTTAAGACGAGTGTTGCCCAGACGCTTACTTAAGTGTAAGACTCTTTAAATCAAATGTCACCACTTTTGAACACATTTCATCACGTCTGACGGTTCAGTTTGACAAAACCCCCGAAGGGGGGAGGGGGGGGGTACTCGTTAATCATTTTGTTAGTCGTATACGGCGAACTTCGTAAAACCTTGACCCTTTTTCTGACCGAATTATACGAATTTCACAACACAATTTCAGACCTGACGATAAAATTGATAGTAGTTTTCAGCGGCACAAAAAATATCTTTTAGTACGCCACAATTACATATTTCCAGAAACGATACCCAATTTCAGACCAAAACGTCAAAATCTATACCCAATTTCAGAACAAAATATCAAAATCTATACCCAATTTCAGACCAAAATGTCAAAATCTAAACCCATTTTCAGACCAAAATAACAAAACCTATAACCAATTTCAGACCAAAACGCCTCAAAATCCCTACCCTTTGGTGCCGCACAAACCTAATATATAATTCATGTATGGGAGTACCTCCTACCCCCGCCCCTTTCTCACGCGGATAAAATATTGCCATATAGCACTTTTGAAGAACACCTGACAAGACTGCTGGATCAACAGATGCTTGCAGCCTCACCTTAGCTCGAAGGCATTTTGTTTTGGAATTTGGGGTGAAGGAAGGTTAGGGATTAATGCCCAATACTGATGATAATAGATTTCGATCAGGAAAACAGATTTTTTCCACAGTTACTGAGCAAAGTAATGTGTAGTTAATCACATGCATCATAGCAAATATGGAGTTTTAATGCATTTTTAATGGTTAAAGAAACGTGGGGGTTATTTTGATAAAAAACTGAGGACTCTTGGATGAGGTCACGTTTGTTTTGTGCCGTCCGTGAGAAAAAATTCAAATTATACCAGATGTTTCAAAGCCAAAACTTTTTTAAAAATGTGAGACTCAATAGACAGCCTTTATGATTTAACACAGATTTAAAAAAGCTACTAGAGGGGGGCGTAAGGGTTTGCGGTGATGCGGGTTTGGGCTATTTTGCATGCGGTTTTGCGGAAACTGTCTTTTAAATCTGCGGTATTGCGGTTTTACAAGATTGCGCAGTTTGCGATTTTTATGCATTTTCTGTGCGTCTTTTTACGTTTTTTTCTCGTGTGCGGTCTTGCGGTTTTCAAACCCCCTATTTATAATCATCTCAACCGCTGGTAATATTATAAATTCACTAAGACTGAAATACTTATAATTTTTATGCATAGTTATGTTAAAAGTAAAACACTAAAATCTATCACACTAGTTTTAATAAGAAAGGACAAGGGGAACAACAAATATAAATGTTACTGGAACTTGTGTCATTCTCAGTCCAGTGCAGACAAAGTTTTGCGTTTTAAATTTTCAATGGAATCAGAGATGATTTTAAAAAGGAGAAAAATGCGCCCGAAAAGTTTCCAATGATAAATTTGGTTTTGAAACGTGCGCCTACACAGTCACAAGAGTGATTCATCGTCATGGATGGTTTACTAGATTTTAAGATGGCCAGAGAAAGTTATCTGAGACGTCATACGCCCCCAATGAATTGATTGAGTTGTTTTTCAGGGCGACCCACAAACTGATAATACTGCACATAGCTTACGTTGATGATAGAAATAGCTCAAAATAATTTTGCTAACATTGCTTAAGTAGGTTATAGTAATTAACTAAATTGAAAACCACGGAAACATATCACTTTAAATTAGAATATTTACCAACCTGAAGAAAATGTACCGAGGTACATAAGCAAAGCATGAAGCTGAGTCGTTTCTTTCATGCCTGCTTATTAAAATGCTTTTCCTACTCCCCGAAAATTACCACAACTTTGTCTTGAATCTCACTCACTCTTGACGCTCAGTCGTGACATCTCCAAGCTTTCGAAGCTCTCAGTCGACTCGCGACTTACTGATTTGAACAGTGAATGGCTTAAAACAGGTTTTTTTAGGCGCGGCTGTTTTAATAAGAAGATCATAAACTCTCATACGGATGTCAAATATTATTGAAAAAGCTTTAGGGAATTCTGTGCATTTGGCAAGACATTTCGACGCGTCTGGTCTTTAGAATCTCAGAAGGCACGCATATGAGCCAAATACCAAATGTGACCGCTCCAAGGAAAATATAAATTTGCGTGAAACATAAACTTATCAGTTGCTGTTGAAAAAAATTGCACTACTACTCGAACTAAATCCGAGCCTTGTGACCTTTCGATTTCAATGCAGTATTCGTGAGCTTATCCGTTAGTGTTGAAAGTAGGAGGGATATCTGAGCTCGTTAAGCCTTGTGATAACTTATATTCGGTGACATCTTAAGTGCTGGGAGTGATCAGAATTCCAACGTCGGAATAACTTATACAGTTATATACGTGGTTTCATTTCCAGTGCAGGACTGTTTTTTTTTTAAAAAAATAAATAAATTTGCGCTTTCATCAAAATCTACTATTTTTGTGCATTCTTCTCGGGCGTAGGGACTCCCGTATTGAACGCAACTCATACCTTGGATCTGGCACAGGAGTGTCATGTTTTGCAAATGGATACATCACAGGCAGCCCAAGCCGGTGTGAGTGTGAAGGCAAGTACAGCATGCAGATGATTCTTTGTTTAAATTTATTACTTCATTAGTATATGTGGCCCAGTTTCTAATCGAGCAACCAAAACACCAGCTGTGAATATTGAAAGGGCTTTGTGAAATAAATAGTAGTAAATAATAGTCAGTAAATATGATTCTGCTGTGTTAAATACTCTTTGTCTTTGTGTGATGTGTTTTTTTAAAAATCGAAATTTTACAAAGAACGTGTGACTCAATTAACATTCGCGTTAACGGTTTCGCCATTTAGCATTTTTTGAGGCGTTTTTCGAAAACTGATATTTTTATAGAAATTGCTTGTAAAGAGCTGAACACGTTTGACAAGCTTTTTCACGTTTTGAACTCGATTCCTACTTAGCACGATTCCTTCTCTCCATAAAGTTGTATGCTAATGACATAATGTAAAATGACTCACCAAAGATTCGTCGATACATTGAGCAGAAATTGTTTTCCTGTCACGTGACCTAGTTGGGTCATGTGGCAATCACTAGCCTGAAGAAGGCTGTAGGATACGGCCGAAACGTTGTTCGTTGACCAGAACTAGATCCAGTAAGTGATATTTTTTCCTGTATTTCGTTTTCCTAATATATCTAGCTGGGTTTAACAAAAGGTGTGCAGGTGCTGGAGATTGGCAGCTAGTTGCACCCTCGCTTTCCATGGTTACCAGTTTAGCTGCGTGTACAGCAGTTACCCTGGCTACCATATATGGCAAGTGAACTGGCTGATTGCTTAATAGTACTTTGGGCAGTTTTGATTGCGATACTTTAAAATATTAGTAATCTAAGAACATGCTAAAGCTGTGACAAAGGAAACTGAGAAGGTTTACTTCAATAAATCTTGTAAACTAAAACGGAAAGTTACTAAAAATCGTGAGAGAGCAGAGCAATTTCACTTTTGATTTTGGTAAACAGGCATTATCTACGCATTTGGGTATTTCTGAATTAAAATCAATAAAACATTTAAATTAAATCAATTAAAACTGCTTCTAATAACTCTCACCCCAGCCTAACGCAAATGCTAAAGGAGGAAACTACATAAAAACAAAGAAACAACAAAAAGAAACTAAATAGTGCATGCAAAGGCAAAGTTTCGGAAGAGTACCGAACCTGGGGCCACTATCACTACCACTAATCCAACAACTCAACTCACTTCCATTCTTAATTTTTTTTGTATATGAATAAAATGGCATCGACTGTTGTTAGAAATGGCATCGATTGTAATAAATGGCAGCGACCGAGAAAATGTATGCCTTGTATCAAGGTCCGCCACTCCGCTCAATACGGAATATATTTTCTCCCAACAAGTTACCAATATAATCTGGTCTGGGCGGCCCAAAAACGCGTTAGATATTTTAAATGTTTACAAACTTATGGTCTTAATAATATCTGAGACTGAGATCATGGACAAATTTAAGACCGTTCGGCCTCAGTTCAAAAACCAGACGCTCTTAAATAAAAAAGAGCGCACTAATTTAGGAATACTGAGATGGTATATTCATGAGGAGCAGGCACAGCTAAGTCGGTTAGTGCATGGCCTTCGGTGCTAGAGGTCCCCAATTCGATTCTCGGTAGCTTTAACTTTAAATACCTGTAAAACGGATCACTGACAGAGGGAGGGGGTTGAAGTGAGTACCGACGGCTTCCACTGATAGCAGCTCTAGGAGCTGACGGAACTACCGACGTTAAATAAGGGCTACTTTCACCTTTGTTTTTTGTTTTGTTTTTCATTTTAAGGTGCTATTCATCTGTCAAGTTATCAAATGGATGCATTGCAACAACAAGCGCCAGTAAGGGAGAAGCAAACACTGGCTGAATAGCGAACAGGAAACACGAACAAAACCAAAATGGCGGATATCGCAACAACACGAGGGCCGCGGAGCGTAACACGCATGTGTGGTCGAGTGTACATGTGTCCGCTGGCGAAGCGAACAACAACTTTATTCATTCATTCATTTGTTTTATTTACATCATTTTCTTTTCTTTTTTTTAACAATATAAATACATAATAATGATTACGCATTGTTTCGATCAACAAACCTTTTGAAACTGGAGGCAAAAGTAACCTTGCGGTTTTCGTGTTAGCCTCCAGTTTTATGAAATATTGACATTTGATAATGATAGAGAACATTAACAGGATTTGAGAAAAATTAGTAAATTTGAAGAGAGCTGAGGCAAACTTTCAGCGTGCTGTTCATACAGTAAATAATGTTTCCATTTTTTTTGAGAAATTTAAGACATGCAAACCTTTAAAATCAGCAGGGATATTTTTCCAGAGAACAGTCGCTGTATAATCAAGTGTTTGTTTTCCAGACTGTTTGTACGAACTTTCGATTTTAATATACAAGCTTTGTTTGGAAGAATATCTAGTATTGTAGCTATGGACACAACTAGCACACTGAAAAAACTCTTGAAACAATTTAGGCAGTAGGCTTTTATGCCAAAGATACAAGAATTTTAAAGCTTGAAGTCTGTAGACATTATTTACTGTTAAAACCTCTAGAAGGTTTTACGAGGGGAGAACTGTCCCTGGTTACTATGGTTACGAGTCATGGATCATAGCCTCTCACTTTTCCCGCGCACCCGGCCAAAACGCGGGAATATGGTGAATTATGGCGGGAAAATTGGCAAGTGCACGTATTCGCCTTGATATTTTTGTTTGCAGTAAGACATTTCTGTCGGGCCAGGCCAGGCGTCACAAATAGTCTAGGAATACTTGCCGCAGCCAAAATTTAGATCTTGCTGTGGTGTTTCCTGATATCGTTTGAGGTTTTTGCTGCAATAGTTATGAACGCTCTAGCTTCGTGTAAAACTCTGTTACCATCACCAGTTATAAGGTCACAGCACGGCACCCTTTATTTACTTTGTCGATGCAGTGGGACCTAAAAACGAGACAAAGTTTTGTTATTTAAACGTCTGATATATACAATACAGTTGACTCCCGATAACTCGAACCTTCAAAGGAAATGGAAAAAGGTTTGAGTTATCGACGGTAAAATCATAAAAAAAAAATGACGCAAAGAGAAAACAAAATTAATTCGAGCTAGCGCGAGGTTCGAGTTACCACGGGTTCGAGATGACGGGAGTCACCTGTACCAAAAAGGTTTCCCCATCCAATACGCCCTGGCTTTAGACGTGCAAACTTTAAATTTTAAACTTTCACCTCTAATTGTGTATAGCTTGAGAAAAAAAAACAGAGCGTACGTATATGTGTATAGTGAATTAAAGGCTGACTTGTGAACTTGGCTACGTTAATATACGGCAAGACATCCACTGATTTTATATGAAAATTTTTCATAGATTTAACTTTGAGGTCGAATTGACCCCCTCCCCTCCCCCTAAGTTTTTCCGACCTAAAACTAAGTTTTACTGCAATCAAAATGAGACTTGCAGTACCTGTAGTCCGATTATGAACACATCTTTTGAATTTAATTGGATGACATCATCACTCATAATTTACGTAGAATTAATTATGTAGTTTTAGATTTGAATTAAAAACCGGGTATTTTTTGATAAAATTTGTTCTAATTTCTCTTTTTCCATTTTATTCTTGGGATTTTTTTTTATTTTAGACTATAAATACATGTTTTCTACTTATTTCAAGAAAATTTGCTGCAATTTTGCAAAAAAAAAAAAAAAATTCCAAATCCAAGATGGCTGGCGGCCAGGTTGACCAACAACGTAGCTTTCTGTGGTGTTTCTCGGTAGTATTCATTCGTGACATTATGCATGCTCGAGGACCACGAAGTTGTTGTCTAGAAAGCAGCCATTTTGTATGTTGAAATACATGTCTTGCTGTGTTGAAGCTCGTCTTATTTCACGTCCAGAATATTGAACCCTAACAGAACACCTTCCAAGCAATTTATTAACGATTTTATTTACTCACATGGTTTCTTGTCAATTCCTTGAAGTTTACTCAAGAAATAGGGCGATACTGTTCTGTCTATGTATTCATGTGCGGAGACAATTTGTAGAAGATTGAATATGTCGATATCCTCCGTCACACCAGTAGCAAGAACTTCGACCCCTTTCTGGTGTAGAGGAACAGAGAACGTAACCAAGGGAAACACATCGGACCTTATTGGCATTTGGCCGTCTGTCAACATTACCAACACCTATAATGATGATGATGATGATGATAATGATAATGATAATGATGATGATAATGATTATGATAATGATAATGATGATGATAATGATGATGATGATGATTAAAAACTTTAGTTATTTTTCAGAAGACGCTCTTGGCATTACTACACATGTGAACGAACTTAGGGCTATTCTGGGATCCAAAGTCGCTTTAAGTCGCTCAAAGTCACACAAGGTCGCCTTCAATTGCTCAGGTTTGGCGTTAAGCCGCCTTAAATCGCCTTACGTCGCACCAAATCACCCAGTTTTGGGGAATGGTTTATCCTTCAGTCGCCTTAAGTACCTCAAATTACCTTAATTCGCACAAAGTCGCCTTAGGTTGCACAAAGATGCCCAGGTTTTGGGGATGATTTTTCCTTAAATCGCCTTAAGTCTCCTTAAATTACGGCGACTTTGGGTCCCAGAGTAGGCCTGAACTTAAAGTAAAGTAAAATAAAGACATTTTATTCATTTAGGGTAACACATTTACATCCACAGGACGTACTCTCCCATGTGACCCTCACCACATCACCGAGAAGTGCGTGGATTCTTTTAAGTCCCCGGAGTTAAATTCTGGTCTTATTGAACCTGGGTTCCCAACCACTTAACTGTTTGCAGCTCGCAATTTATTGTTTCTGGCTCAAATAAACTCGATTCCTTGATTCACAATTAGCTATCACAGTAAAATTGAACACTGTTTCCACAGTACAAATAACACACACTGACAAAGTGGCTCAATTCTTGGATCCTAAAAGCTTCCTGACATTTATATAGCAATGGATGGATCCATCAAACCTTTTTGTAGAGTTGACCGACTGCAGGATCATAAGAGCATTTATAGCACAAAATGGATAGTTTCTTCTGAAAAGAACCGCCTTCACAAAAATTCGTTTGCTATTTCCACAGGAGAAATCCTATGGCTTTGAGATGGCGTTTCGCCCTTACACAAGAATGATCAACAGTTAATTATCACGTGGTGCATAACTGAGCAATCTGATTGGACCAATTTGAGACAACAACCACTTTCATCCTACCCTTGGATCCTACCCACGTTTTTCTTCTTTTTCCTTTTTTTCTTCTTGATATTACATCGCTATCAAATCCGCGTGATAAACTACGCCTTAGTCAAATGGGTCAGGCGGGAGCGGAATCGTTTGCATGCAGCATGACATTCGTAAAAATAAGGCTGATAGACGGAGAAACAAAACTCAGCACAAAAGTTTTATTTCTTAAAAAACTTGTGATATAAGTAACACTATTTAGATATATTTATAGTTTGGTGAACTGTTTATAGGGACTGCAATACTGTTTGGGGAAACCTGTTGTGGAACTCGGCCAAGTACTCAGTTTTATTGTAATTTCTTTTGGTTGTATTAGCGAAGAAGCTAAATGAACCAGGAAAAACAAAAAAAAAATAACAGTGATGATATACAATATAATAACAATAATCATAATACATTATAATACATACTAATAGTAATGGTAATAGTAATAATAATAATAATGTATTGTAACAAACGGCTCATAAGTACCTTCCTGGCGTGACCGCGTGCCCCGTTTTCCTTAGCGTACATCTCATTGGTCAGCTGGAGCGCCTTGTCAATCCTACTCAACTCCCAGCCTCTTATCACCTTCACCCGTCCCAGTACTTCGCGGATTTTGCTATTGCTTTGTGGTGTGGCGCCCAGGCCATTGAAATGCATTACAACCCGTGGATTCTCCGACATTACTCCCAATGCCACGTGATTTCCTTTATGGGATACTGGGAATTTATTTAAGATCCTGCAAACAAGTAAATGAGAAATTAAGCAGGCTATCTGTCACCAACTTTAAGTTTTCAATATGGATAAATAAACAAGAAGATACCATTAGAAGTATGAGCGCTACGAACTAACCAACTGAGGACTATAATATAGGTCCAAAAACACAGAAGAAAAATATCTTTGTCGAAATCTACCTATATGTCTAGGTCTAGGTCTAGGTCTAGGTCTAAGTCTAGGTCTAGCTCTAGCTCTAGCTCTAGTTCTATGTATATGTCTAGGTCTAGGTCTAGGTTTAGGTCTAGGTCTAGGTCTAGGTCTATGTCAAAGTCTTTGTCTAGGTTTAGGTCTTGATCTGGGTCTAAGTCTAGGTCTAGGTCCAGGTCTAGGTTTAGGTCTAGGTCTAGGTCTAGGTCTAGGTCTATGTCAAAGTCTTTGTCTAGGTTTAGGACTTGATCTGGGTCTATATCCATGTCTATGTCCATATCCATGTGGATGCCGACGTCGATGCGGATGTGGATATCTGTGTCCATGTCCATGTCCATGTAAAAGAATCCAGACTTTTCGAAAAGAGTAGGGTAATCCCGGTGTTGTGGGATGCGTCAATACTGAAATAGCAGCAACTGGCACCATAATACAGTCTATATCATGCGGCGTGCCCTAGGGTTCAGTCCTTGGGCCGCTCTTATTCTTAATCTATATTAATGATTTTAGTAATTGTACCAAGTCCTTAGACCTACACTTATTCGCCGATGATTCAAATTTATTTTTTTGCCATAAGAGCCTCGCAAGTCTTGAATCAATCATAAATAACGAACTAATACATGTACAAACCTGGCTGAACACAAATAAGCTATCTTTAAACACTGGTAAGTCCAATTTTGTTTTATT
>JANSTQ010154973.1:0-11342 GCA_026167885.1 Bergia puertoricense
TGAAGGAAATGACCCACCCACCCCTCCCCTAAACCTAAAGCTAAACCTAACCCCAACCTTGATTCTAACCCTAACCAAAGGGAGGGGTAGGTGGGTAGTTGCCCAGAAACCGGGATTGACCCCTTTCTCGCCACCCATACTACTTACTTCACAAACGCAAGTTATATTAGAGCGATAGGGACCAGTCATTAAATGTGGTGAGGAAGGATGGGAAGTCTACCTGGGGTGCATTCGTGTGATGATTCCGAATGTTCTTGTTCCGAAATAAGAATGTGTTCCGAGTATTCCGCTATCTAGAACATAAACAATACATTCCAAGTATTCCAGCATAAAAATAGCTTCCAAAAGGAATCTCACGGTTGATCCATACAAAACTGCTGCTTTTTAAAACAGCTCCTTTCATTTTTACTCAAAAGGTTTTGATCAAGACATTTTAATTTAACAAAGAAACCTAACAAAAAGAATTATCAAAGATTAATGCGTTGTGGCGCTCTGTTTCGTGAGTTAATAATCTATCCAACGGGTCAACACTCAATTTGTTTCAGCTATCTCTGCTGGAATCCGTTTCAATCTTGCTCAAGATTAATCATCAGTACTGCGTTTGCAACGTGTAATGCAGAAATGTGATTTAATTATTTGCAGCAGAAGTTATTTTTTGCATTTTTAACTTATTTTGCCAGACAGTGGAGCGTGAAACAGCCCTATTAAATTGAAAATTTTAATTATTCCTGCTCCAGAATAGTCTCTCACGAACACACCCTCAGAAGTTTATATGTTACATCGTTATCCTTTATTATGTCGAGAATCACCAAGTACTCTTATAAGCATGTGAAACCCTAAATTCGATCCAAATTGTGCATTTTTCATATACCGGTATTTTGTTCATGTCAATGTCATTTTCATAGTATTTTTTTATTTTTTCCTTTTGCTTCGCCCCTTCAAAGTTAGAAAGCTTGAAAAAGCTGCGGGCTACCAACACAGATAAACAAATAATGAGTTTCCCTCTCACAGGGTTTGTAGGCTTCTGGAAGTTGCCAGAATTCTTGGGGTTTCTTTTTGCATTTGGCCGTGTTATGTTGTGTTGGGTTGGGTTGTGTTATGTTATGTTATGTTGTGTTGTGTTGTGTTGTGTTGTGTTATGTTGTGTTGTGTTATGTTCTGTTATATTATGTTATGTTGTGTTATGTTGTGTTGTGTTGTGTTATGTTATGTTATGTTATGTCATGTCATGTCGTGTCGTGTCGTGTTGTGTTGTGTTATGTTATATTATGTTATGTTGTGTTATGTTATGTTATGTTGTGTTGTGTCGTGTTGGGTTGGGTTGTGTTGCGCTTCATTGTATTGTGTTGTGTTGTGTTGCATCGTTTGTACTACATTACATTGTATTATGTTGTGTCGCACTGCATTGTACTATATTGCATTACATTCTATTGTATTCGTTAGATGAATAAACTGAATGAAAAAGACAGGAATTGGAGTAGAGTTTCAAACATTGAAAGGGTAGAATCCCTGAATCGAAAAACTACTCACCAATTGACATTATTAACAAATATTAATGCGACTATAATAATAATAATAACATTAATAACAATATTGATCAAATCAAAATAGTATTTAGATAGACGACCGACTGCTTGAGAAACAGTGATATCTCGTCATATATATAGTTTGTGAAACCGAGACATATACCCGGAAAGCTCGGAAAGCCTGGAGTGCTTGAATAGCAGGCCCGATTTATCGCCTGAGGTGGCTTTCATATGAAACGTACGGGGTTACTTATCGTACCTTTTAGGTGTTAAATTTGCTGCTTTGGGTATTGAAGATGAAAAGATAGCATTTTTGTCAAAACGGTACCATTTTTGTGGGACAGAATTTCACCTGAATAAAATTTTAAAAGGGGATCGGAACTACTCACCATGATTTAATAGAATAATGATTGGCTTTCTTTCCCCTGCTCTTTTGATTTTAATTATACGCATGATCCTAATATGTACGAATTTCAACGGTACCGTTTAGGAGTAAAAAAAGGTGAACCACAACTAAGTCGGTACCTTATGGGTTCAGACGTGCATCTAAATCCACTTATATATTATTGGAGTCCCTCTCCTTCAGCGTTGAGTTTCCAAGACTTGCTCTACTAAACCAACTGATAATATAAGGATTTTATCAGCCAGAGATTGCAACTTTTTTTTAAACAGTTTGTATGCCATCGATGTAGCTCAGCATAGACAAAAATTTAGCACAAACAAAAAAAAATGGAACATTCTTTACAGGCCCATAAATTCAAAGTATCAATGCAAAGCAAAATACATTGTTTTTTTTTATCTTGTATGGCGATTTCATTACTGAGCTGTTTGGTCGGTTCTCAGTTTCCTAAAGATAAATAAGGGGCTCCACTGAACTCTTGATATCTGAAGGTACCTGACTTTCGGGGGGTGGGGTTCGGGGTCCACACCACCCAACCCCTCCAGAGGAGATTTTTAATATTTTGTAACCAAATATCTTTCTGACTAACAGAGAAAATGCAACAGGAAAAGTATTGTCTGCTTCAAAGTACTCTTTAAAGCTTGTTTTTGCCATAAACCAAAAGTATAAGCACGCAAACTCTAATAATATTGTAACCAAGCTTATCTTAGTATCAGTATACCTGTTTAACCTGGGGAAAGAGAGGTAGTCCACGCGACCATCCACCTAAACCAGTTAATAATGGCCCCTTTAAGGTCCAAAGTTTTAATCTCCTCCTTAAACAGCACATGTATTTTACATAAAGCATCTCCGTGTTTACTCGTTTCTTTCTTTCGGTAATACATCACTTGTTTCTTTCCTTATCTTCTTACGATTTGTAAATGAGAGTCTCGCCATTGCTCGTTGGGAAGGATCCCGGGGAACCAGAGACGGAGAGAGCAACACCGGCTCGGGCTCGGGGGCTCGCTTCTGCCATCGCAATAAAAGGAGATACTTGAAACGCTTCCGAAAGTCATCGGAAACTAACGAGTAGATGATCGGGTTCGCCGAACTGTTGGCGAGAAGCAAAACTGTGCACACGTTGTAGATCAGCCATGGGTAAGGCAACATTTGATTCAGATCCACTACGAACACTTGACACAACCTGAACACGTGAAACGGAAGCATCAATACCGCAAACGTAACAACAATTGGGACAAGAATCTTAAGAGCTTTTGTGTTTTGGTCTTCTCGCCGTCGGTGTTTTGGTGAGGTCTTCGTCAACGAAGAGCTGGAACTCTCCTGCAGGCTTTTGGCTGATGTTTTCTTGTACTGAGGGCACTGCCTTCGGATGTCTCTGTGGAGGGCTTTGCTGTCTTTTATCGTTTGAGCGATTTTCCTATATGTCAACAGAATAATGCACAGCGGTATCGCGTACCAGAACAGAGTTAGCGACGTGACGTATAGCTGAAATACAGTGCTACTTGGCCAAAGCGGGGTACAGTCCACATTCCCCTTATCCTCAATAAACGACATCACAAAGTACAATGGAAGTACTATTAGGAGAAATGCTGATAGCCAGATAGTAAGGAGGACCCACTTTACAGCCTGCAGAGTTTTGTTACGTCGCAAGCTGTGCACGATAGCTCTATACCTGTCCAGAGCTATTGCTACTATTGAGGCAATGGAGGCCCCGTAAAATATGTCGCTTAACGGGTACAGCACTTGACACACAAACTTCCCCAGTGGCCAATCATTTGGATCTGTTGATTTGACTAGGGTTAGCGGATAGCATATTGCGAGTGTGCCCAAGTCGGCGATTGCCAAATTGAGAATGTAGTAGTTGACAGCCGAGCTTTTGCGGTTGAAGAACATAATGACACAAACCATTAAGTTTCCCACAACTCCGCCGAAGCAGATGACAGAACTGAAACACAGTCGAAGTATTACAGCAACCCTTGGCTCGAGCACTGATTGGTTGGAGCTCGTCAAAGCTCGGGAGTTATTTATTGATGACCACGTGATATTTGTGGTGTTGTTGGTGAAACTCATGGTGAAACCAGTTGACCAAACCAACCAGTTTGTTGCTTTGTTACCTTGAAATGCCTCTAATCTTTGACAGCTACCTGCAGGTATTGTGAAGTAAAGTTAAGTAATAACCATAATACCAATTGACCATAATAAAAAAGATGGCGACTGGTACATTTACCCATAACTCCTAGCGCGCTAAAAACCTTAAAACGCTCATAAAAACGTACAGAAAGGATCTGAAAACTTCAAACCTAGCATACACAATGTTGTTAGTGCATGGACAAGTTTCCCAAACAACCGTCTTCCACGTTCACTTATTCACTGAGTTAGGAGCGCAAGGCATTGTGGTCAAATGTACAGCCGCCATCTTTTTCGGTATGGTGGATTGCAATGTTAATCAAATCCATTGTCTTATATAACAAATAAATTGACTTTTAAAATTTAATTAAACATTTTCTTTAAATAATTAGTGATAGGATATGAAAGGCAATAAAGTAGATACTAAAAATGAGAAAACGGAATTTAGACATAATCGCATAAATTTTACAAAATCTAAGGAAAGTTGATAAAATACTTGTATGACCATAGCAACAAGCCGTAGTAACAGTTGATGTAATACAACAGGCAAACTCCAGTATTTGCGAAATATTAGGTACGAAATATGCAGTATTAGTATTAGTCAAACAGGTGAGTAGCACTTTTTGCGCGGTCTGATTGGTTCATCAAACACTGAATATCATGTGCTACCCACTTCGGTCACCCATGCATGAAACGAGCGCGCGAGAGAAATGGACGTGCGCAATTTAAACTGTACAGACAACTATAATGTTGCTGAAATAAAAGGCAAATCAGTAACTGATCATCAGTAGGATAACTAAAATGTGTGCAATTCTACAATAAGACAGACTTTTTTTCGCTCACTTTTTTGTTGCAAAAAGATAGCAATATATTACTTTTAAAAGTGTTATTCACCTGTCAGTCGCGCCGAGGTAAATATCTATCGCTAGGTACCGACACTGAGGGAGATAATTGTTAACTATACACGGCCAAAACTATAATTTTTATAAGCAAACAATTTCGTGTGTGTGACCTATGCCCGTGTTTGAACTCCAATTCGTATTTAGACAAGGGTTGCACAGACCGCAAAACTGTTTGATGAGCAAAAATTCCTGTCAACACTTGCTTGCCGCATGTGCGACTGAATTGGCATGCAAAAAAAAAAAATTTCCAGCCTCTCAGAGGTTGCCAAAGTTTTGTTATACGCGAAAAAATCATTTAGCCATAATATTGTTTACTTGACATCGGCTGTCTATTAATAAACACAAGATGATTTCAAGACAAGTCGGAAAAGGTGGTGCTAAACGTGTTGTCTTTTAACGGAATCCAACGTAGAGTTTTCTTTGAAGCAATGACGTGCAGGTGCATTCGAAAGGTGTGCTGAAAATGTTGTTTTAAATGAATAAATTTTAAAAATTGTATAAAATATTCTTTATTGACATATTTAACCCTTGCATTTGAAGTTAATTATTTGATCATTAATTCAGATGGTAAAATGACATCAACTTTAAAAACATATAGTCAAATGGCAAACACAAATGTTTCTAAGCTCAGAATCCTTTCTCGAGCCAAGTTACTCATCAGTCCGGCAGGTATCTCTGGTTTCCGGGCCATAGTGTTATTAAGTAGATGAGAATCTGTGACTCTCCCTGTACAAACATGTTTTAATTACTAGAAACGGATATATTTCGATTGCTAAATTAGGCTAAAATATCATTAATGTTTCGTATTTGCCGCTAATTTCTCATATCGTTTCTTTCTTATAATTTAACTAAGTACGTTTTTTTCTTACTAATGTCACAATAAATATCTCTCGGATAGCTATTTAAAAATCTATAAGGTAGTGTTTTGAAAGCCAAAATGGTTGTTTTGGGTCAAAAAATGCTACAAACGGCACAGAAAATTTATAAATGATCTGGTTGTTGTTGTTAATGCATGATACTTTTTTCTATTTTGTTTTAAACAATGCTCTTTTGCCTTGTTTTGCCTTAGGTATAAGAACTGAATCTGAAAGTACCCACACACTGCAAGACTATTAACTTAAGTACACATCGTTATAATGAAGTTGCTTACACTTCGTGATCTCTAATTTGCTTCGAAATCATAAAAAAAAAGACTTTCTCGGCCAGTTAAACTAAGTCCATCTGAGTCAATCTGCAATAACTATAGCTTAAAATGAATCTATGGTCATCAAGTTTTCAGTTCAAGATGTTTTGAAAAATGATCTTCTAAACCATAAGTTTGCGAATCGTCTGTTTTTCCTCTAAATAAGCAGTCATATTCCGTGATATAAAAAGCTAATTAGCTCGAACATCGTACTTCTGAGTGAGGTTATTAGCTTTCAGTTTAGTAGAGATGTAAATTTGATGGGAAGAGGCAAGAAATTTCCGGCTGATAACCATCTCACGCGTCTTTAAAGGAAAGGAAACTAGCCCGTGTGAGTCCTGTACTTTGCAATAAAGGAGCGCGGGCCGCATGATTCGCGTATTTGTGTAAGAGATTGACTTGGATATATATTCATAAAATAAAACTGTTTTAACATGTACTTTTTCAGCCAATAATGATTTAGATTTAATAGATAGCTATAAGATAGGAGGAGTAACAGAAAAAGACACGTTTTCAATTCTAAGAAAAAAGGGCACTTTTTCGTGCTCGAGTCTGATTTACCAGGGGGTGGGGTTTTTTTTTATCTTTGTAAACTTTTGTTGTCGGGATAACAAAGGAACCAATTCAAAGTCAGTGGAACGGGTTTTCTTGGATTTTAAAAATATAATTTTAACGAATGATAATATTAGCTCTCCGCCCAGCGCAAAATTAATTTCGCTTTGCCTCTCCAAAGGGCAGAAAACCCAGATTTCCTTGAATCACCATATTTAGAAACACAACAACAAAATAATTTAAAGAATATTGCAAAGTAAAAATGAACTTGAAAATAAATACCCATTTCTCGTTTCACAAAAAAGATGAGTCAAATCAGGGCTCACGAAAAAAACCTCTAGCACCCTGATAGATAAATCTTAACCACTGATATGTGTTTCAGTAAATAATGAAATCGGACGAACAACTGTTGAAAATGGTGCCTTGCTCTTCGATGGAGCCAGCGCCATGCAAGAACTGAAAAGGTGGTATATGTTCATTCAATAATCAATTTTCTTCCACTAAGTTTCAGTAGATATTCAGCGAGATGAAATGTATTTTCTACTTCTTGGAACAAAACAAAGTTTGAAATTGCGAAGACTATATATTATACTTGCTTCATTATATTGTATGAAAGTAAAATAGACAAAGAAATCTGTTATTTTTATATTTTGAAACTAATACCAAGATATTAGCTTCAGAAAACAATAAAAATATAATGACCAACCGCGAAATATAACGGGGTTCGGATGTTCTATAAACCTTTTAAGTCGTTTACGGCCTTGGTAATACCAATTTAAAAGCATTTACACCGTTATCAGCTGGTTCATTGTCTGATCTGCAAATCACAAAGAAGCAAGGCTTTCCTTATAGACACATACATTTCGCAATTTGAAAGAAGTATTGTTTAGTCGTAACGAACTGCTTGGAAAACGAATTTTCAAGTTGTGTTTTGAACTAAAATGGTAGTTTTCGAATTCAAAAGACTGAAAAATTGGCAATAGGATTTCAGATGATTTATGAATGGTATCGTTGTTAGTAAAACTGTTTTGTCTCAAGTTTAACTTCATTTGATTTTATTCTGCTTTGAAATCTGCAAAAAATGTAAACCATCTCAGCCAGTTGATCTAAAGCAGCCTGAGTCAATCTTTAAACGCAATAACTATAGTTTAAAAACAAATCTATAGTCATCAAATTTTTCTGTTCAAGGTCTTTCAAAGAACTATCTTCTAAACCATAAGGCTGCGAATCGTCTGTTTTT
The DNA here is from genome assembly GCA_026167885.1 of Bergia puertoricense. Classification (NCBI taxonomy): domain Eukaryota; kingdom Metazoa; phylum Cnidaria; class Anthozoa; order Zoantharia; family Parazoanthidae; genus Bergia; species Bergia puertoricense. Next base: position 7,931 of record JANSTQ010154973.1, read on the forward strand.
TCCTCTAAATGAACAGTCATATTCCCTGATATAAAAAGCTAGTTAGCTCGAAGATCGTAGTTTTGAGTGAGGTTATTAAGTTTCAGTTAAGTGGAGATGAAAATTTTATTGGAAGAGGCAACATTTCCGGCTGCTAATTATATCTTCTAACACGTTTTTATAAGGAAGGAAACTAACTTGTGCGAGCACTGTACTTTGCAATGAAGTTCAGAAAGTCGGGAGCGCAGGCCGCGTGATTCGCACATTTGTGCGAGAGGTTAACTTTAACATATATTCACAAAATAAAACTCTTTTAATAATTAGTTGCTTGACCGCTGTGTTGTGTTCTTGAGCCAAACAATTTACTCTACTTGTTCCAGCCGATAACGCTGTTTTTAAAATGAGTACCAGCTTTGGCTGGAGGCTAACCGACTGATTAGTGTCCTGTCCTGGGATATCACAGACTCTCGTCTGTTTAAATCTGTATAGAACCAGCCTGGAGATAAGAGCCGGATTGATGAGCCAATTGGCTCTGGAAAGGATTTATTTTTAGATTTGATAGATAGTTATAAGACAGAAAAAAGAATAGAAAAACGTTTTTAATTCGTAGAAAAGTTAGTCTGATTTATCAAGGGGCGGGTTTTCTTTTATCCTAATATTGTTATCTTATTCAAAGTATCATCGCCAACTTTTGTCGCATGACAAAGGAACCAATTCAAAGTCAGTGGAAACACGCTAAATTCATTTTCTCTACAAAACGAGCAACAAGTTCACTCATCTGGCGAGTACGTTGTTTAAAAAAGAATTCTATCGAATGATCTGCGCAAAGCACAAATTAATTTTACCTTTCCAAAAACGCCTCGCAAGGGTACCAAACCCCAAACTCCCTCGAATTAGTATATTTACAAACACAGTGACAAGCTAATAATTGAAACAGCATCGAAAAGCTAAGTAAAAGTGAATTTACATATTATCTCAACCACTGATCTGTGTTTCGGTAAATACTAAAATCGGACGAACAACTGTTGAAAATGGTTTCTTGGTACCAAATGAAGCCAGCCTCACGAACTGAAAAAGTGGTATATGTTAATTCAATAATCATTTTTTCCCATACAGTGTCCTAAGGTAATCAGAGAGTGAAAATTTATTTTCTACTTCTTGGAACAAAACAAAACAAAGCTTGGAATTGCGAAGGTTCATAGGCAAAGACTAAACATTAAATTGGCTTCATTAATTGTAGGAAGGTAAAAATGTTGTTTTATATCTTGAAACTAATATCAAATTGTTAGTTTCAGAAACCAATAATAATGATATTATGACCTACCGCAAAACCGAACGCAGTACGTCCTATAAATCTTTCAAGTTGTTTACAAGTTGTTTACAAGCTGTGTTTACAACCTTGATGTACGTAACGTTTTTATACTCATGTCAGCTTGTTCACTGTCTGATCACAAGAGCTGCTGTGCAAATTGCAGAGGCGGGTGCTGTCATACACACCTACATTTCGCAATTTGAGAAAAAGTATTGTTTTGTTGGTTGTAATGAACTACATGTACTTACAAAATGAATTTTCATGCAAAGATAACAAAGTAAATGGGTTTGATATATATGTTTGACTATCAACTGATAAAGGAAAATATATATAGTAATGATATACCTCTCTGTCCAAACAACGTCTCGGTCGAAAGACAATTAAGTTGCAACTTCAGGTGTCCGGGCAAAGCAAATAATAACTTTCCTCTAAAAACGGTCTCCAATATATTCTTTGATACAACTAAGAAACGGTTGTCAGACAGAACTATTTATTACAGTCATTATCAATTCAAAGCACGTCTTGAGATCTAGATAAATTTTGAATTCATAATATTTTTAAGATTAAAAACAAAACTTATAGATAAAGCAAAGGTAATTTATCTTATTTAAAAACCTCGTGTCCATATATACCTTTCTCGGCAATCAATCATTGCTGTTGTTGCGGTTACAAACCAGTTTTGTGGCTAGAAAAGCAACCACCAACACAAAGATTTTTTCTTAGACTATTTGTTTTTTAATAACGCATTATCCTTTTAAAATAGAAATAGAACATTAATATTCGAGGATCCTTAATTGTGTTGACATGCACTTATCAATTAAGTTATTGAAATATTTCCGAATCCATAACTTTTTCGCATAAAGGACTAGTCCCTATTTATGGCCTGGGTTGGAGCTGTGAAGAAACTGGTTGGTTAACAAATTTTTTTTTCCAGTTTTACATGTATGTAGGTTTTGTATTGAGAAAACCCTTGAAAATAGGTAGGTCGAAGATTCTTGAGAAGGAAAATTATTTTCTCTTTAGCCCCATCCACGACCACAGTTAAAGAGGGGTGTCTAAGTTACCTCCGTACCCGGCAAAAGTATTATCAATCGATTTCAATGACATTATTACGTGCAACAGAAAATCAAAACTTCTCCTTCGACACAAAAAATTCAACGTTTCTTATTTGCATTTTAAACTTAAGTCTAGCCTTGGGTTGCTCGATTACTTAAAAACTATAACTTTGAAAAAATTATCATTTTCAAATAAAAGTGACTTAAATAATATATTCTGCAACTTGATATGATACAAAGGTACCGTAAAATTGCAAAATTAAGCGACGCGAAAACTAGACCCATCAGAACAAGACCTTAAAGAAGAACCCAGGAACTCAAAGCTTTTTGAGTAAATATAAGCTAATAGGCTTATTTATTATTATTATTTTTAATTTACGGTATGACATTAAATATGTGGTTTTTGTTAAGTCATTTATCGAAAAATCAGAACTTTAAAATATTTTGCCTTCAAAACTAAACTCTTATATTTTAAAAAAAATAAATCTCCAGTCACTCTGCGTTTTTGTTGTAATATATGTAATACTGAAAAATTCAAAACCCGAGTTGGAAAAATCATCTGTATTTTAAAAAGCGTTATTCGTAAGTTTTGGACTTTGAAATTTGAACAAGGTGTTTTTCAACTTTATGTGTTTTAAAAGAACGATATTATCAATTTGATAAATTTTTCTATGCTTATTCATGATACGGTATCTCTAAACCACGGGGATAAGGTAAAAAGGTCATACATTTCAACCAAAAATAATTTTACTCTTACTGTCAACAGTGACTTGCATTGTCTTTAGAAAAAAGAAAATTGAACGTGACTTGCACCGACGCCTTTTTATTACGTTGTTGCTAATAGTAACATATCAGGTGTTAAAACTTACGTCATTTCTTAAAATTCACGTCTAGTGTTATTAAAATTCATGTCAAGTGTTATTACAGTTCATGTCAAGTGTTATTACGATTCATGTCAAGTGTTATTACAATTCATGTCAAGTGTTATTACAATTCATGTCAAGTGTTATTACGATTCATGTCAAGTGTTATTACAATTCATGTCAAGTGTTATTACGATTCATGT
>JANSTQ010154984.1:0-11342 GCA_026167885.1 Bergia puertoricense
CCCCCTTCCCCCTTCTTGGCCTCCAAGGATGCAGCTTTTCAGTTGCATTTAAAATTGCCCAATGCTTTTACTGTAAATGGATGATCAGAGATTGAGCAACAGACTGCAGGTATTATTTGAACCCCCTGAAGTTCCCAAGAATAATGCATAAACAAAAAGTCATGTATTAAATTTTGCTGACTATGGCAGCATGTTTGTTGAAAACTTTCATAATCGAACCCCCTATCAGTCATTCGAAATCCCCCTTGTTTAAATTAGAATAGAGGTCAGCCCAGTTACCCAATCATGCACAGCTATATTTTAAAATAATATAGTAGATAGAAGGAGATGAATTTTAAGTTGAAAACGTTTGATTTAAAACATTTTAATTCCAAACCTATGAAACATTTTTACAAATAGGTTCACAATTATATTTAATTATGCTCCAGTACTCAGAAGAATCTAAGAATGCAGTGCTTTACTTTACTTTAAAATATCACATTAGAGCTCTATTTAAAAAATCTCGTATCAGTAAGTAAGAAAACTCCTAACAAAATGGTGAAAATATGACATAATTGTTTAAATTAGCTATAAAGTGTGCACACATAAATCTATCACTTCACATCCAGGACTTTTAAGAGTAAAGGGAAGTTATATTTAAACGATTAGAACACAAGCTACGTGTTTTCTACGAGTACATAGTCAATGAGATGAAGCCAAGTTTACTATCACTCATAAGAAAACAATAGCGAGTGTTCATATTGTTTTGGTATAAATTTACCAATCATGGTTAATTAATCAAAAAAATTTTAAATAATAATTATAATTATGGTATTTGTTTCAACTAACTTATATCAAATTATAAATGTATGACAAAATTCAAATTGTCACCTGTGCACACAAAAATGCATCAATGCATATCAGTGTGTATCATTGCTGAAAGAACTAGTCAGATTCAGAAATTTGCTATAGAACACTAATAAATCTATACTATTAGTAGATTTACATACTAGTAATTTGTCCATAACACAAGAGCTTTTAAAATTAATTTACCAGTAAAACAGTGATTTTAACTTGCAGTTAGTTCAAGTTTTCAGTATCAAATTTCAACCTCTACAATACAGGGATGATACATGTAAGTTAACACAGGCCATCATTCACTTTATACAATCATGTCAGTAATTGTTTTATCAACATTTTCACGAGTGTACAAGCATAATTTTTGTTTATACTCTTCCTTGGAACCCTGTCTACTCCCATAAATGCACACTGTCAGTCAATTTTTGAACAATGTATTTTTAAAGAAACGTATCAACATTTTTAACTTTGTATTCTGACAAGGACAACCTCCCCCTAAATTATGCTTTGAACACTTAATATGAAAATGCAAAAAATTGTTTTCACAGTGACCCATTTTGTTTTAAAACTGTTTAACTCCATTTACTTGCTGATTGCTTAATACCACTGGATCCAAAGTTGGTGGTAGGGGTACATGTAGGCCTATAGGGTGGTTCTAAAGTTTTATGCTATGGGTGAAGCAAATATTTGCAGGAAGGGGGATGATTATTCAAGGGAGAATGCTCATTTGAGGAAATACACGGTATCCTCTTATTCACAACAATCTTTCATAATTAATGTCATTGTTATACCAAGCAAATCACTGTCTTTCCATCAGAAATTTCATCTTGGACTTTGTCACTAGAGGTTGATTTCTCTGCTTGTGCGGAAAGAATAGAGCAAACAAAAGCCACTAGAGTTCCTCCTAGCACAGCATAAAAAGCCCAGCCAAGTTCACACTGGTTGATGATAAATGGCCCTGCCTTCTCAAAAGGCAATGCACAAAGTTCCTTCACTCTATATGAGCCCCAACCAGCTGGGTACAGCACAAGACCAATGATCAAAAAAAGACCTGAGGGGTGAAAAGCACCAAGGTTAGACTTTCAATTTAAATTAAAATTGAGCAAAGCAGATGCAGATTTGGTACATGTGTATCTATAAAACCTTTGTCACACTTCTGTCATCTTGGATTGAAAGCAAGGCTGGGTGGGCATAACAAAGCAACCCTTATTAACTAGTAATAGCTATATGCTGGTAGCATAAAGCTGTCTTGTTCAAAATCTTTGAAATATATTTAGCATAAATTGGCTTAGATCTTGGCAAAATGAGAACACAATCCCTTATTGATTGAAAGTGAGATTCAACAGGCATAGCCAAGATTGCATGCTCATCTTAACAAATCCAAGCCTATTGGCTACAATATTTCAAAGATTTTGACCATGACAACTTCACATCTTCTACACAGGCCATATTTCTCACTATTGTGCATGCACGCCCAGCCTCGCTTTCAACCCAGTTTGACAGAAGCGTAGCAAAGGTCTATTAGGGATGCAATGATAATTACATGTACACCACAATACACAAAATAATATCACAATAAAATTATTTCTTTTAACGATACAGATATTGATCAATACAGAAACAGGATAGCAATAAAATATGATACATTACATATTTTATGTTTTTGCTGCAATAAAGTCTGTTTTATTTCACTTCTCATACTGCTCATAACAGTTATAACATGACTTGAAGAATAAAACCCCTGCTAGTCCAAGAGTGATATTTTTTTGCAAAACATTTTTATGGAATGCACACATGTATGCAACCATGCAATCTTACAACAAAATGTCTGCTGTACAAATCTCAACCCACTTGTAAAACAAAACCATTGGCAGGGTTAATTTACAACCGTCTCAATGTCTAATGTTCTTCAAATGTGGTTCTTTAATTTGTATAATATATCGTATTGTATTGGAGATATGTATCATACAGTAGGTACTTTGAAATTATAGAATTTTTACCTCTTTTCTATTTTTCTAAATATGTAATCTATTACTGGTACTTTAGTTAAATAGCATTCTTGAAAAATTCATTACCCTGGCCCAGTTGTTCAAAGGCTGGATAGCACTGAGTACATTGTACAGCCTAGTAGCTAAAATTGCCTGACTGTATTTATTCGAGTAAGCACCAGCCTAGAACAAATGCCCACTCTTGAAGTCCTAAATTAATTATTGTAACATCAAACAATTGCTTTTAAAAGCAGACTTGTGCACTCTCCCAAAAATGTCTTCTTATAACCCAGTTTGAAGCACGAGGGTTACCAAGTATATTATTGACAGTAACAAAAATGGTTAAATTAAAATTTTCCTAAATGGTGCACCAGAGCATAACTCACATGTAAATGAATAGCACATAAAATATCTGCCAGAATATCCTGTGTTGGCATTACCAAGCTTACTGATTGAGTTTTAACGTTGTTTCTCAAAAATGGTCTGTCATTTCCATCATTGCAAATGCCCCAAGCTACGCAAGTGTGTTAATATTATAAGACATTCGGCCGCAGGTTTGGTCATTCAGAAGTGGGTTAACTTCACTGCATTTAGTTAGGCAACTTTTTATGTTCACTTGAGAAATTCCATCAAAGAATATAATATTAATTATGTAATCTGTTGTTGAAACATTCCTCAGAAACTCAGTTTTGTGATCAGTCCATATAAGGGTATAACCCTCAAGTGTGTGTTAAAATTTAACCCAGGTTATATTAGTACTGCAGTGTAGCCTTGCAGCCTTCAAACAACTTGGCCCAGTTGACTTAATTAGGGGAAAATATTTAAATAATGATTAATAGTCAATTGTATTAAATTGAACAAAAAATCAAGTAAATGTTAGAACTACACGTATAAAAAACAGTCCTGAAATGAAAATAAAGACTTGGCAAGCTAGACTACTGAATGGGTTGACATGACCCTTGTTCAGAGTGCAAGGGAGTCTGCCACTTCAACAGGCTTTACACATTTTTTTATAAGAACCAGTAAATTGTGGCTGTGGCTGAACTGTTCTTACTATTTTTTGTGATTTCAGCCTCAAATTGTTTTTGAATGGTTCTTATTTCCAGATTATTCCACACACTGGATTAGATGTAGAAAGCAATTGATTATTAATACAGTAATGTAGGAAACACATGTCTCTTACTGTTTGCTCAAGCACTATGTTAGGTTTAAATTAAAGTTGATGTTACCAGTCAGTAGAAAAATTCAGTTTTGGTTGGAATGTAATCATGAACTCTACAATTTTATCTGTGGACTTTCACTCAAAGTAAATCAATTTAACTTCAGCCTGAGCTTGTTCTTAGCTTGTTCTTAATTTTTAGGCAAATCTCAGCTTGGGTGTTCCTAAAAAGTTTATTCTTATAAAAAAAAAGTGTGTATCACATCAAACTCAAAGTAACAAGAAGTGTTAAATACCTGCAATCGCCTGCAAGAGTCCACCAAGGGAAAATATGGACTTCCTTCCAATGCTCTGCAAGCAGAATCCCACCAGTGACATAAGAACAACTACACCCAGAATGAAGCTTCCAATACACAAGAAAACAAGGCAAGCACGCCATGCTGGTGGCAAATCCCCAAACTCGTACATGAACTTGATACACTTTTCCTCTTTACTTCTTATGCCACCAAATGTGGAAAATCTCAGGCAGCGGTTATAAATGCCATATGTCGGCCTGTAGTTGAAATCTGCACTGGTAAATTGATTTTGATTACTAATCACAGTGTTGTTATTCAGTTTAGGCATCCCTACTAGCCATTTTGGAGTCATTATTCCAGCAATGGTCGCAAGGACTGCACACACAGATAGCATCATCCACAGTAAATTCCTTGTTGTAATAATAACATACATTGTCGCAATCAATGTCAATGCAGAACTTGTATTTAAAATATTTGTCAAGATCCAGTTTTCTTCATTCAAAAATTGTTTTTAACATTTGTTTGCTGATCCAGTGTGGAGTTCAGTTCTTTTCCTTAACACCATGTGTGATGTGGAACTGTACCATGTATCAGGCAGGGAAATGGTTTCTGTCCAATAACAGCCACACCCTCAGGAAGTATGGATCCTGATAAATGAAGAGCAAGATATTAAGTAGTTAAGACTGCTATGTCTTTAATAGCTATTTTTATTCAAGATTAGTAAAATATAAATAGTCAAAGCAAAAAAAAATATTTTATGGTATGTCTCCCCAACTAATAAGATAAAAACACACAGGTCATGCATGTATAAACATACATGTACACACACTCACACACACACACACAAACTGACTATACATGTAGTTCTTTGGTCTCAGTTCAACTCCAACACAATGGTTTTGCATCTGTTGTTCCATCTAGCAACCTATTAAATCAAGAATGTCTAACAAACATAAATTTACATTTTATCAATGCTCTGCTGTGGCAAAATCATTAGATAAGGTCAAATAATTATTATGTGTCATTTCATAAGCCACATGTGTATTCCATTTGACTCCAAAGTCACATAATCCTTCACTCTTTATGGCAACCCTGAATGCATTCACAAAGTTACAGAATGATCATTGTTGTTGAAACATTGTACAAAATTTAAGAATCTATGCTTCCATGTACATGCATCTTTGAAAATACAGCTGCCTATCTGAGTTTTTTATTTATAATGTATTTTCAACTTAGCACATATCAGACATGTAAGTCTGCCAGTCCAGGTGGTAAATTGACAGTTTTAAGCCACAAGAATGCACTCAAGAACAAAATCAAATGCTATTTTGCAACTCCAACAATGCCCAACCAATTTTCTTTTTTAAAAGATGATAATGGTACAATAATGTACTTTACCCGACATTTTTTACAAACTGAAGGGGTTGTCAATGGTAAAATACTTATTACTAAATAGTAATAAGTAAATGATCAATGCTCTCATATATTTAAAAAAGTTGCTGGTTTCATTCAGGCATAGTGATAAAAAAATGGTTTTTAAAATGGGTTGACACAGACCAAAAAATATCAAAACTATTTAAAAATAAAAGTATAAAACATTAATTTTTGGTGAGAATAGTGTAACCTCTTCAGCCTAAAAAATAGTGTTGGCATGCACTTAAAATGTTATGATAAAAGATTAAAAATAATTTTTAGAAAAACTTAAGGCTATAATATTTAAAATTCTACAAATATTCAGCAGATGGTCTGACTACCTATTTTTAGAGGATTGGCATTCCATCTGTGAACCAAATTCTTAATTAATTAATTAAGAAATGTGTGTCTTAATTTTTTATTTATCTATTTTAATCTTTAATATGTACATTTTGAGCACAGTGCCATTACTAACTAGTCCTTTTAGACTGAAGGTTACAGCTGTCGTTGCTTAGTCAGTGTCAACCCATTATTTTTTGTCCACTTATTTTGCCCCATGGTGTCTTTGATTAAACTCTCTTACAGATGCACTGCTAAAATTAATGAAGATGAGAGTCAACAAATGTTACAAGAGTCACCATTTATTTAGAAAATGTTAACACATGAAAGTCAATGGGAAAAATGGTACAATAAGGAGAGTTTGAACCTGAACCAACTCTAATATCTGTTTCACTCAAGCTATATAAGAAAATATGCCGAAAAGAATAGATGATCATGGGATGTGTTGCCATTTTAACTTAGTTTTACATAAATAGTTACTGTTACTATTTCAGTGGCTACTAAAGTTGATGACTTGAGAAAAAAATTGCTAACTTTAGTACAGTGGAACCTCGATATAACGAACCTCTATATAACAAACACCTCAGTATAATGAATTATATTTTTTGTCCCAATTACATGTACAAGAAAATGCATAAGAAATGCCTCGATATAACGAATACCTCGATATAACGAACAATTTTTCCGGTCCCCTGAACTTCTTTATATCGAGGTTTCACTGTACTCACTGCAGTTTGTCTTGGTAAAATTTAATAAGTACAAATTCAAGTACACCCTGGGCACCCTTCCTCCAAAGGACCCAGTTACTAAAATTTGTAATTAACTTTGTTTTTTTGTTACAGTGATAGCATTTGTATATGAATAATTAATTTGAAGTGAATTTATTCTTTTACTGAATTCATTATTTTATCTTGTTTAAATGTTAGATAACAACTGATTTATGAGATATGGCTTTTTCATAAAACTGTTAAAATTAACAGCCACTAAATATTGCTCTGAATGGACCACTAATCTTAACAGTCACTAAAATTAGTAACCTTAAAGTAAGGAATGTTAACTAGTTTGCTATTTACATGGTCATTTAAAAAGATCATACAAGAGACTGGATCAGAACTTACATTGTACATGTAAATAGATCTAAATACATACTGTGGAAGGGATTAAAGCAACATGATTTGCCTTTATTTCATTCAAACGTTTTGAGTTAAAAATAATTGGATTGACGACACTGAAAGATGTGGCTGGTTACTGTCTATAATCTGAGATTCGTATGTGTATCATCACTTTGTTAAAAGGCTAAATCCCTCAAAAATTTGAAACTTTCTTTTATTAATCTGTAAAACTGCAAACAAAATATTAATAGCAATTCAAACAAACAAGTTAAAACCTGTTTCAACAATTTATCACTCTTGAATGGCTTTATCAAAACACCGTAAACGAAGTGTCTTTGAGAAAGAATCAAACAATATTTTTAAACCAGTATGAATGCTGAAATGCCAGCAGTATTTTCATACTAGCTGACAATTCTCACCAGTTCATGGTAGTCTTAAAAAACAACAAAATAACAGCAGTTATGCCATCTGTCTTCTTTTCATCCTTGTGACGTGTGCTTTTAAATGTAATTTTATGTCAACTTATGATCTGAAAAAATCGTACTTTTTTGAAAGTGACAAAATATAAGTTTAAAATGTTCAAAGACAAGATATTTTAATAATGATTAATAGAAAAACACTTTGGAAGAAAAAAAAATAAAAAACAATCCTAGAATAAACCCATGGCTCAATAATAATCCACAATGCAGATGATTCATATAAACATATATTATTTATAGTAATGGGTAACTAGTTACTTGGAACTTTTACGCTACTATACAATTAAAATTATCGAATTTTGAGAATAAGTGACAAGTGGTAAACTGCCTAAAGATAAAATGTGGTTGGGTTATGCAAGGTCAGACTCATCCAATGGGATTTCGAGTTCTCCAGACATGCTTCTAGCCAAATAATTACCAGATACGGCGGCAGATGGAAAGCCAATTCACACTATTTCGATTTGATGTCAGAAGAAACTGTCAAAATTCAATCACTGCGAGTCACCACTGATGTTGATAGTAATAAAATGAAAGTTCCACTCTTCACCCCCTCAGTCTTCCAAGTCATGAAACAATTACTTGTCACGTACAAAAAACCGGGCGAAAGCGTTTCGACATGCCAAAAGTAGAAACAAAAACGTGGCGACGATGTCTCATCCCGTATACAATATTCATGAGTTGTCAAATTTGTTCTTTATTACAGAGTGTTGAAGCTATTAAGAGCTCTTTGTGGAGAAAAGCAGCTTTGTCCAAAGCAATAAAAAAGACATTAAAGCTTGTAGAACCATTGCCAATTTATAATAAAAAAAGAAACTGCTAATTGTGGCCGGAAAACATCAAACAAAAGAAAATGAAATCTGTGAACTTTTGACCAAATGTGAAATTGGCATAAAGTGTGACTGTAGCTGTAACACAACAGGAAATTGCGGGAAATTGCACTGGAATTTGGGAAACCATTTGAATGCTTGTGGCGCCGCGCCACACCTGAAAGATTGTTTATTTCGTCCGGTTGACAAAAACCGATATAGAAATGCATAAAAAGCGAATTAAAACATGTTCTTTCGGCGGCAGAAAGTAGATAAATATCTACCGAACCGCCGATAAGCCAATATATCAAAAAGTATTCACAGCTAGAACAACCAAAGGAGAGATATCTTTCTTACGACTTTTTTTAATATCTCCAGTCTCAACTCTCGACTGATTATAAATGACATTGTGATCCCCTGTGCACGCGATTCTAAACCGAATGTGTTTATTCAAATAGTGTTGCAGTACTTTATAAATTAATTGTTTTAAAATTTTCTTCTGCAAGACAAAAAGATTTCTAATCAAGCAGTCGTCCTGAAAATCAGTCTGACCACAAAGGAAATAGATTAGTAAAAGATAATTCTTATGCAGCGTTTGTCATCACATAAACAAAACGCTATTTTTGACGCTTCACGACGTGCAAAATGAAAACATTGTCTGTGAAATCAACGAGAAAGCAGCACAAATACAATTTGGCTTTGTGGAGAGAACTGTTATGAAATACATTTTCAATCATTTTCATACGTACTGGAGTGAAATCAATCATGAAGCACCTTAAATTCGCAAAACCACCACGTTTTCGCATCAATATGACAGCGAATGTGAATTCTTTGATTCGAATTCGAATGCAATAAAATTTACAGACAAGTTACAGCAAAGCCAAAGGAGAAGAAATTGCAAACGCCCGACTGGTTACTGATGCTTTCAAAAGCAGAGACTAGATTGTTTTTCTCTGCTCGAAATTTTCATGTCAAACTCCACGACCCTGTTTCAAATAAAGAAACCGCCAAAATACTTCGCTTAATAGACACCGCTTTCATTTCCAACCATACCGCACACAATGATCTTTGCATGCTACTTGACCAAAACATGTGCTTCGAAAACTGAATATTTATGACAACCTCTCATGGCAAAAGATACATTTTGATTACTACCTACCTCAACCCAGTGTCTTACGTAGTTAAGATCTGAGCAGCTATTTCGGCTTTTTGGATTTCGAAAACACTGATCTCGTTCCACTTTGTGGCAAGTCCCAGCCGGCCGGCACCTTGTGACTTCAACCTGGTGTTTTAAGAGCAAATAGTCCCCAAATTCGGAAGTTTACAAGCTTCACGTGTGATGATTTTTATCAATATAAATGTCATTCGGCTCGTGTCTCACGGAGAGACTATTTATCCATGCTGCGAAACCTGAAATGATCTGCTCGGTCGAACAACCCTGGTTTCTCTTAACAAACAAGGCTTCAACACTACAACTTCGTTAATTTAGTCCTTTAAGCCTTTAACGTCGAGAATATCGCTTCTGAACTCGAGATAACAATATTCTTGGCACATACAAAGCTCAAACACAACACTGTTCTTTGTTAAACAAACCTCGGCGGCTGGGAGTGAAAGACTCAAAATCAAATCATGAAAAGTCAATACTCACTCGTAACTTCTTGAACTTTCGTTTGCTGACGAGTAACTGGTGTCAATTCCAGTTTTGGAATCCAGAAGAAACCTTTGTAATTATTTGTATAGATCACAGATCTACGTGGTGGAATGAACGCAATAATACATTCAACCCAGGAAACGCAACAAGAAACAAAGACTTCAAGTGAGACTAGCGGAAACGTCTCCCACACACTGCACTGGCGCTGGCTCACAGAGATCATCTGCATAAGCGTTGATGCGTGACGCCGATTGCTCAGGAGTCAAATTTAATTGCCGCAGGGCACGATGGTAAACCAACATTTGTCATTTCTCTCCTTTCAGCAGAGAATTCTCAAAGTCAATTTTATCCGCATTTGTGTTTTTTTTTTTTTTGCTTTAAAGTTTAAAAAGCGCTTAAGCACTTCTAGGCGTAGATTTACATTATAAAAGTAATGTCTTAAACATGCACGTACACTGCAATACCACAGTTAAACTCCCCTTTTTGTCACACCATAGTGTGCACACAGTAGTCGCCTGTTGGTTTTCTAAATATCAAGAAAATGAGCTCGCCTGTTTTAAAAATATTTACGATGATATCTCCGACAATCTTTTGACCTTTACTTACGTAAATAGGAGAGGTTGCACCAGCCCTTTACTTTGTGTCATTCTAGATCATATTTCAAATTGTCTTGAAAGTTTAGGGAGCATAGATATCCAGCCCATCTTTGAGTTGAAACGTGAAGAAATGTTCCTTCTTGCTGACAAATATTTTTAGATCTTAAGGTACAAAAGTGCTGGTATTCAGAATTCTGTCCAAATTCAACTAAATCTTTCATTTCGGCAATTAAGATGGCGTAAACAGGCTGGCGCCTGTGTGTTTTTCTTGTCACATTTTGTGGTGAGTGCTGAAAGGAGGACAGAGATTATAAAAGGGATTCCGAAGTGGGAGGATTAAGGCTATCTGATAAATAAGGAGTTTTGACAAGTGAGGTGATGTAAACAAGAAGGTAGGTATTTTGACAAAAGCCTGCAGAGGAAAAGTGAGAGACAACGAAGGCATTGACATTTACTTTGTGCAATGTCATCACATTTTACGCAATAGTTTTCGCCAAAATTCGAGATTTCGAGCAGTTCTAACCTTACCGGCGACAATACTAAAACTTTATTTCTTAACAGCGTATTCTAAAATTTCTTAATGTCTCCCGCATAATAAACTAAATTCATCATTAAAATCAGAATTTATAAATTAAACATATAAGGTTAATGATATTGCCGCGCCAG
>JANSTQ010154995.1:0-21591 GCA_026167885.1 Bergia puertoricense
TACATTGTTTTATGTTAATAGCGGTTGTCAAAGCAAATAGTCTTTGAACATTAGGTTTTATAGACTTGTAAACAGTCTTTCTCTTTACATTGTTTTATGTTAATAGCGGTTGTCATAGCTAACAATTTGAAAACTGAGCGAAGCACATGAAAATTATTTTACTTGTGTTTGTATCAACTCGGAGTAATTAGATAACATTGAACTACACAGGAATATAGTAATTTTATCTGGAAGGTTTTGGACTGAGATATATATATATAAGTCCTGTCTGAGATCACTACAACGATTTGATTTGGATTCTTTACGTCTTAATTAGAATGTAACAGTCAGTGTTTTGGACAACGTTAAAGTTTCAAAAATCGACGCATTTCTTCGCCAGAAACCGAGTCCGGAATTTTTTTTATAAAAAGCAACTTTGAATGCGCGGTCGAGGAGAGGGAGACTAGGGAGAGGAAGTTGAGAGTTTGATGCATTTTTATAATCAGCGTCACTCGGTTGTCTGTTGTTACCACAAGAAAAGCTAGAAAAAAACTCAGCCGGAGGGCAGCTGTACAACAGGATTTTTATATTTCAAGATAATTACAACATCGCCAACGCGATCAAAAGAAGTCGTTCTGCGTTCTAAACACAGCGGTTATTATCTTAACAATCTCGACTTTCCACTGTACAGAAAGTGGATAAACTAAAGAAAGTAAAAGGTCTGTCTTGTGAAGTTTAGAGATAGTCAGTTTTATCCTTTGATGGCTTACGTCGAGTTCATACTATGGCAAGAAACGAATATTCCCTAAAAGGAAACGCTATCACTTGGCCAAAGCACATTATATTGCAGACTTTGCATTACAACCAGGTAGGTGTTATCGATAATTTATACACAGTCTCAATTTGTTTTTTGAGATTTCAGGCTGAAGGTGTCGGTTACCTGCTAAACAATGGTTACAAATTTTTGGCATTTGGTAGCAAAGTTTGGATAATAAAACTTTGTGCCTTAAAGTTTCAGAGCATGACGCTATCGTCACTGAGGTTTTTAGATTCGGGATTTCATTTTGGATTATTTGAATTTGGCTTAGTTTTAATTTTGTGTTCATACTTTTCCCGTCGTTATCCCGTTCTCCTAAACATCATGAGGTCGTGTAAATGCATCGAGACTAAAACATATCTGGGTATGAAATAGCTTGGCTAACACATGAGTTGTTATGTTTACTTGCCTTTCGTGTTCAGTTCTGTTATGATGTCCAAGTTTCAATACAAACCTCGGTTCAAAATATACAAATACTGTAAACTTTCACATTCGGTGACTGGTTTTGACGGTGAGTTACTATTTAACTACATTTAGAGTACTGAATGTAACTGAAATGTGTGGTTGAACGGCCTGGGTCCCTTCCACCATGTACGTGTTTAATGTACGATCAACATATAATATTGCAATATAGTATAAGAGGAGTCACTATGAAATCGTTCCGGCGTATTTGTAATCGTCATTTATAACTATCTCATCCCACCTGCAATGTCATATTGACTTGACAACAAAAATATACTGCTTTCTGGTGAAAAATCTATCAACATAGACGTTACGGCTTATCTTAGTCCATTAAAAAAGGAAAACGAGAACCGCAGTAAAGTCATATGGCCGGATGACATTTTTTTACACGATCATAACTAAAATAACTGAATTGGTAAATCAAACTAGATATCGTATATGTGATGGTTATCGAACCTCCAATTGACAGAAGGCATCTATATCATGCTATTGTTTGAGACAAGCACTAAAAGCGCCAGAAAAACACTGACACGCAGTAAAAGCTTGACGGGAAATGATCACTATATGAGTTAAATATGCAGCTTCAAAAGTTCAAACAGAATCGTTACATATTAATAATTGATTTGATTGAGCAATTGTATTTATGGCGCATTTGTGGTAGAATTTCTGCTTAGTTTGAGCAAGAGAACAATATAATAAACGATTCCTGAACGTTCGGAAAAAAATGGAACTGGGAAGCTTCATTTTGTAGAACAAAAATCCCAGTAAACATCAAGCCTTGAAAGAAATGGATTTCAAGAAATTTTTGATCAGAGAACCTCGCTGCGAGAGCAGAGACATTGGGTTTAGTTTATGTTGTCGTTACAACAACACCGAAGAGTGCTCAAGTCCGGCTTACACCCACGGAACAAGTAACCTGTCATTTGAAACAGTTTCACTGGAGAACCTTGCCACACCAGAGCTTGTACGAAAATCTGCGATTCCCAACTGCATGTCAGATATAAAGGTATGAAAAGCGATAAGAAAATTTATGGTTAAAAGCACCATTAGTGTTTCTTGAACTTTCGAATGCCTAAAACAACTTGAAGCATCAAAGTTTTATGTTCCGCGTACATTTTAACTTTCAGTTAATTATAGAGTATCATATATCAACAAGAACCTGAGGAAGTTTGTTTTCAGTAGAAGTAATGAGGCTTAAAACCAGTAAAATGCATGAACTGGATCCTGTCACAACCACAGGTGTTTAACTGTTTAGTAATGAAGAACACAAAAACTGCATAAAACGCTTTAGATGAAATTTCGTCAAGGCATAAATGCTTCAAGTTACTAAATTGAAATGTAGTGTTCTAATGAGTAATGATGCCAACAGTCGCTGAAAAAAAATCTTACAAGAATTTAATTTATTTAGTTTCTTTCTTTGTTAGCCGACAAAACCGTCTTGTCACCAAGAAAACTACAAATAGACAACTCTTCATTCTTGTTCTAATTGCATTTTAGACATCCAGATAAACTCTTTTAAATAATTGCTTTATCGGTTAAATAGAAAAAATCCACGTCGAGTTTTTAAAATATACAGTTTATTACAGCAAGTATGCTTTAAATAAGTTCTCTCACGCGTTAAGATAAATTAACACCATTCCCATTTTATGTATTTTCGATACGAATTCAGAAGGGATAAAAGAACGAAATAACATAATGGTCATGAAATGCAAACTTACCACCTGTTATTCGGTTATCTTGTCTATGTCTGTAAAGCAAATAGTTTCTATAGCTTTTATTGCTTCATAGATAGCTTTTTGTTAGTGCTAGTGAATAAAACATACATCCAATAATATATCATAGTTTCATTTCTATTCATAACGGTGAGTCCGCACTGTTAGGCATCAATCCTGTTGTCATTTATTTTTTTAGTTTGTACCGAGGCGGAATATTTTGTATTTTTAATTTCAACAAACAAATAAATAAGTAAAAGGATTGTTTGACGCCCCAAGGTTCTGAACAAATCCCTGCGCTCGATTTTGGAAGAATCATTATTTTATAAATTCAACCGACCATTTATACTGACGAGAAACCAATCTATGATTTTTGTTTTTGTTTAGGTCGGATGTTTTAATTAAAGATACTCGCCTTTTTTTGTTCAAAAGTTTTTTAAAGACAAAGGGAATTTCAGCAAATTCTAATAAATATCCTGAAATGTTCTTCCAAGAAAACCTACATATACTATAAAGATGGCAATATCTAAACTTGACGGCCGCACGATATAATATCTAATGTATTGGTGAAATGAAACAAAACAGATAATTTTCGTTTCTATTTCAAACAAACTGGGATACTGAATTAGCAGAAAAAACGGTTCCGAGTAATTATCAAGAGAGCTATTTTGTTCATCACATGCAGATATACTTGTCAGTATGCGAGGAGGGAGGCAAAACAAATTTCAGTGTAGAAATAAAACAGCATGCAGCCGCAGAAGAAAAGACATTTCGTTATATTTATTTTATATCTTGTTTTGCGAATTATTTTTAAAATGAGACTTAAAACATTTTATTTTATTATATATATAATTATAAATTTTAGTTACAGAGGGTTCGGTGTGTGGCAAGATCCATGCTCACCCCGGCATTCCTGCGATATGAGTCTCAAAAGAGTATTATAAATGTGTTATGCATCTCTGAAAAAAATGCTGCAGAATTAAAATACATCTCGGTTAGATACATTGATTGATTGTATGTATGCATGGTTTCTTTAATACCCCATACTTCTCTGTACTACCCCTCAGAAGATTATTTGGATACAACCAGCGTAAACACACCCCTCTTCCTGTGACTAATTACCGCACCAAACGTTTTTCAAACAGCTTTATACCAGCAGCCACAAATGCTTTTAATCATCAATCGTTTCTAGTGTCGAGATAGTGGGTATGGGAAATGTTCCTTACAGTTTTAATTGTAAGTTAAGCAGTTGCAAATATTTGCCTAAAAGAGTTTTTAGGCTCCAATGGGATTCGAACACATGACCTCTGCGATGTTGGGGCAGATGTTCTAACGGCTAAGTTATGAAGCCATTCATAATAGGCATGTCAATTGCGAGTTCTGCTAATAGATCTGCGTTAATGTTGAATGTGCGAATGACGCTACGGATTTATTTCCTATAAGTCATTCACACTCTCGAAATAGTCTTACCATTTTTTGCATTTTTTTAGTACAACAATGTAATTTTCATTCCAATGTTTCATATCGGCATTGAAGTTTTCTGGATTTTTTGTTAATAAATGGGAATCAGGCCTCTCCAGAAGCAACAGCTGTTTTTAAGACACGTTTAATTTTAATATTTTGTTTTCAAAAATGGTCTATACAAACTGTTCTTTTTTTTACCAAGCTTAGTTTGTGCGTCATCTGAGAAGTGTCAACATCGGAAGTGATTTTGAAACAGAAAAAATTATTTCAGTTTCACTCTTCTTATCCAACAGTACCAACCTTGAGCTTTATTTTGTTTGTTTTGAGACGAAATCTGGAGGATCTCTTCCGTGCGAAACTTATATAAGTAAGGCGGAAATGATAAACCGCCTCACACACTCAATATTGCTCATCGATTGTTCTAATGCAACACAAATCTTTTAAGAATTATTTTGTTGTTGCTAAGGCAAATTGATATCGATACTAGTCTCATAACCGAATTTGTTAACATTTTCATATATAGCTTTTATTGCTTCAGCTAATTTTAACGTAGTTTTAATTTATCACTTACACATCTGTATTTTTATCATTCATTGTAATTCAGCCTTATGGATACAATATTGGATGCTGGTAAGCCAGGGGGTAATTACTCCTAATTATCGTTATCGTTACCATTATTATTATCATTATCTATATCAATGTCATTATCATTTTTATTCATTCTTTTTACTATTATCATTATTATTATAATACCATATTGGCGAAACTAGTTGTTCTAGTGGCATCCATGTTAGCTCGCTTTGTCTGTTCAACATGGAATTTTATACATTTTAACAATCTACAAACTATGTATCTTTTTCCGTGATATCACCTCTTCAATTACAAGAAATGCTAAATCCTGTCAATTCTTATTCTTCAGGGCAAAATAAATATTCGGTTTAGCAACAGAGACCATCTGGGCGCACTTCATCGAGCTGTACTTAGTGGTAAGGAGGAAGATGTAGAGTTTCTTCTTAACATCGGAAAAGGTGAGAATGAGAGAATGTGATCGAGAATGCAACAAATATTTGTTATTGCCCGGCTATTCCCATCACCAATTTCTATCTAAAAAAGTGACTTGCAACGAAAAATATTGAATATTAACATATTGGTATCACACGGTCGCCAATTAAATAAATGTATGTCTCGTGGGTCATGGAGTTATCCCCACCAGACCAGTGCACAAGAGGAAAATATAACTCTAGCAGTAGGGCAACTCAGGCGATCAATTGGGTAAACCCCAAACATTCAACAAGGTAAACCCTAAGCGATTAACTACGTAAACGCTAGCGCAATGGAAACTCAGGTACCCAAGATGAGCTTGTTAATGCTTCTTCAAATGGAATAGCAAAATGATTCAGAAAGAACTGCTAGATTTGGCTACTTCTGTTCAGAAAGAACTGCTAGATTTGGCTACTTCTGTTCAGAAGGAACTGATAAAATCTATATTTAGGGTCACCCGCTATTCATTTAATCATGCCAATATTTTGTTCTTAGCATTTAACTTCAGTGCTGTATTTGTTGTTTTTATAAAAAGAGAAGGATACATGAACACGTTTATCACCATGAAGAATGTTGAAAATAATTACTGAGGCATTCTAGATATTTTTTAATCTTCTAGACATTAATTCTCATGACGATTATGGAAAAACACCGCTGCACAGCGCTGCGGGCACGGCAAAGCTGGATATTGTTCAGTGTCTTTTACGTCACAAGCCTGATGTTGAGGCTCGTGACGATAGGGATGACACGCCTCTCCACACCGCCATAAGAACCGGCCACATAGACATTGTATTGGTAGGTGTGTTTTGACAATATTTAGATTATTGCTATTTCAAAAAAAGTTTAACATTGCGTGATAGTGAATATCACGACCGAAAGGAACTGTAAGTTGCAAAGAAGATAAATATATGCTGCTTCACTGAAGAGCTTAAACTTTGGGCAATTCATTCAACTCATATGTTAAATTTTCTGCAGCAGGAGCTTGTGTTTACTTGAAGTTGTACAAGAGGCTATTAGTAGCCTACACTTGGGCCACATTGATTGATACCTAAGTTAGAATATGAGCATCCTTCACTGATTAAGATATCACAATATAATAATGGGATTGTCTAAACCAATGAATTTGACAGTGACTTCAACATGTTGTTCAAACAACTGAAGAGTAACCCCATACACGTCCATGGTATCTCACAGGAAATTGCACAGTTAATCTTTATGTTGTTTTATTTCTGTGTAGTACCTTATGGCTTACTATGATTTTGTCACTTGGGGTTTTGGATGGTCGTATTTGATCACATGCTCTCTATTATCTGCTGAGCACCTTTAATTATATTACATTGATCACAAATTATGATTAGCAGTGAGGTCTGATTACTGGAATCTTTAGCAGCCTTTTGAGGTAATGTACCGGCACTATATTAAATAATTTATAACAGAGTCGCTAAACGTAGAAAAGTTTTAAAAGTACTTAGTGAATTTATTTATTTAGGATAAAAACATGACAGTAGCAGAGTTACTGATAACCCAGTAGCCTCTGAACTTGATTATACTATTGCTTAAACAAAATACAGAAACTGCAGGCTATTTACAACTTTAACAGATATTTAAAATATTAAGAGCTTGCACAGTTTAGATGAAAATGGGACATAAAAATGAACACTTCAGCATTAAAATGAGAATGAGATACAGAGCACACTTTAAGTTAAATTTCGCATAACTGGAGGCAACTTGAATCACGAACAACATTACACTATCTAGCTGTGAAGTGAGGATCAATAACTAATTCTGAAGATTGAGTACTAGCTACTGCTATGTGGCACTCAAAGATCCAAAATTATTAAGGCCGTTTCTTCCCGGTTTCTTTCACAGCTTTCAGAGTCGCCGCATGAGGCTGATCTGACTCATATCTAATCCAAGTCGCAGGCCACGTGACAATTTTGCTTGTTGATGTGATAATCTTAGTTACCATGGCTACGGCAAGGAAACACATTGTCTGACATTGCCGAAAACTAGAATGATTCCAAGAAATGTAAAGAAATTCTTTAATAAATGTTCGAACTCTTCATCTGTTAGCTTTCCAAAGCAACTACCGTCTTTAGCTTCTTTACCTTACACTCGCCATCTTGCATTTTGATACGTATGTGAGGACAGTACTGACAATAATAACAAAAAATTTCAAAACAAATGCTAGAAGAATTACCACTAACAATATTTTTCTTTAAAAAAGGTTTTTGGATTTTTTTTTTAAGTTAAAAAAGTATTGCACCGACATAATTACCTTCACGCCCCCCTCCTCCTCCCCTTTCCCCAATAAAAATCAAATGATTGGCCATTATTTGTTTTCGTCTCGGCAGGCGTTACTCAGAGAAGGTCACGCTAACGCCAATGCGCCAGGTAACGCAGGATGTGCTCCACTCCACGTCGCCGCTCAACTCGACCACTCCAACAATGTTGCAATTTGTAAATTACTTGTGAGTAACGATCTTTCTTTCGTTATTTGATTTATAATTCGAAATGCTACAATTGAGATGTTTTTAATTGATGCTATAAAATCCCCCTGTTAAACATAGTCCACAAACTTACTTATCTCTGGAAAATTTACAAAATTATTTAATTTTCGTTGTTAAATTTGTTTTAAAATAATGCACCTATCAATGTTAAGCCGGACGGGGAGAGGCCGGACATATGTAGAGCATTGACTGCAAGTGCTTGTCCGTGGTGAGGAAATTTGATCGTGTTTGTTGGCCCCAGGTCGGGACATTGAATTTTGGTTGCCCGGGGTCGGGTCATTTGAAAAGTCATGGCCCCGGGTCGAGACATATGAGCGAATGACCAGCGTTGTTTTTCCCACGTCGCAGTAATTTATGACAGTATTTTTGAAAACTTTCATTTTATATATTTTTTTTATTATTGAATTCTATTTTAGTTTATTATTGAAAACTCTCTTTCATGCAACGAGTTGCTCTTTGACCTCGTGGTCAAACGGGTGCGCCGTCCATCAACCAATCGTTTCTTGTTCGTGTTTGTTCTTGTTGGCTAGCAAACGTTACTTAATTATACAGTAATCATGCAAACTTCAATTGTACTACAGTGGAACCCCGATATAACGATCCTCAATATAACGATATTCCCGGTATAACGATGAATATTTTATATCCCGGCAAATGTTACAGTAAAATGTGTTGGACAGAACCCCGATATAACGATCTTCGATATAACGATATTCCCGATATAACGATGAGTATCTAGCGGACCGAACGTAAAATATTTCCCGATATAACGATATTATCAGTACACAGTCCCCAAAAAGTGCTAACACAGTATTACAATAACAAAGATTTATTGAATTACAGTAATCGAGTTATCTCTAACTTTTCTGTTTGAAATGTTACAATTGTGAATCATTTGATACTCATTACAAATTTAATTAAATAATATGCAGTAATATCCCGATATAACGATACTTTCGGTTATTTTACGGCCATATCGTTATATCGGGAGTTTCGATATAACGATACCCCGATATAACGATATAATTTTATTGCTCCCTTGGCACATCGTTATATCGGGGTTCCACTGTATATGCTTATAGACTTAACTCAGAAGTGTAGGAATTAATTTCTCAAAATCGAAGGAATGATTTCGATGAATTTGATTTGGCGTGTTTATCACCACAGGCCACACTTTGAAAATATCGAATGTATTTTTCAGACTTCCCCAGTTCAAGATGAGATTGAGTCAGGCAACAAGTAGAACAAGATTGGTAGTCATAAAATGAACAAATTGAATTGGACAAACTTGAGTTTTGTGACTGCTTTTCAACGTTCTGTTGCTGGTATTGAACCATTCATTTACTAGAACACTGAAAATGTTCTGTGGACATGGGTGTTTCATTTAACATTGGGCCTCTCATACGGGACATTTGATCATGATGGCTTCTAGGAGGAGGGGAAATTAGCACTCTTTTGACCACTTTCAAGTGTCCTGGGTTGGAGCACTTGAACAAAAATTCTTTTCTAAATTCAAATACCCCGCATATGCCCCGCCTCCTTCTTCATTATGCTAATTAAGCAAAATCTAAAATGACGTCATAATAAAATCCGCCTAATACATAAACCCTAAGGATTCTAAAATGTGTTGTAATCTGAGGGCACTGGAAACAACTGTTATCTAATGCACATTTATCTATGCTTTGAAGTTGCATTATAACGCGAGACTGCTGAGTAGAGATCACAAGAACATGACAGCGCTAGCTCATGCTACATTACAAGGAAACTATGACGTCATGCTGTGTTTGTTTCAGTACGGTAAGTTAAGATATCTCTCTACGTAAGTTTGCTTTCACGATATCCTGCTTAAAATCATGTTTTATAATACCTGTTTTCAGGATACGCCTCTCACATCACGTTTCCTTGCGATGATGAACAAAACTGAAGACAACTGACACAAATACATGGTGGCAACTCTGTTCTCTTTCTTTACTCTTTCCTTGTCCACCTTAGTCCACTACCTGCACTCTCCCTACCCCCGCCCTATATAGGGGCTGGACCCGGCGAGGGAAGAGAGAGTCCAGGATGACTTGCCTGCGCATGCGTTAGGAAATTGTATGAACTCTTATATAATAACCATATTAGGTAGCATTTGCCAAATTTGGGAGAGTAGTCCTCGTTTGAAAATGGCAGATTCTTCGATCTTGTTCGATGAAGAGTTTCTGAAAGCAGTTGATTATTATTTAGAAAGTGCAACCAGCTGTTTTCACCAAAAGAAGGACATATATAGGGTATACATGCGGCCGTGACGGGGAAAGACTGGGCAAGAGTTTACTGTGATTAGCTAAACCTAACGCATGCGCAGGCAAGTGATCCTGGACTCTCTCTTCCCTCGCCGGGTCCAGCCCCTATATAGGGCGGGGGTAGGGAGAGTGCAGGTAGTGGACTTTGTTCACCTTGGTTTATCCTGTCTCAATGTTAATTTCTTAACCAAAACTAACGTTTGTTTAGTAACTGTGTTCACATGGCGGGTTGCTCCTCATAAAGTTTTCTGCAATTAGTCTAGGGTTTAAAGGAGCTGAAACCTATTGTTTCACACTTTTTAGGTATTCTGTCAGTATTGATAATCAGTTACTGATTTTTCTTTTATTTCAGTAACATTATAGCTGTTACAGCTGCCCATGCAGTTTTAATTTGTGAGCGTTTGGAAGTCCAAATATTTAATTAATGCTTAATTGAATTACATGGTGGGCGCCCAGCCTAAATCTATATTTTGACCTGTGGCAAAAAGTTAAAATCTGATTTTTCGATAACAGCCTTTTCAGACGCAAATTACTGCCTCGGTTTGGGCACAGGTACAGCGAAGTTATGTACGATGGCTTGAAGTTTTGTGTCAGCAGAAAATGAGAAAAAATAACTAACCCAAATTTCGATACCAATCTTCTCTAAAATCCATATAAAATGATCAACATATGATAAAACAGACGGGGTAATATCCTTTTAAAATACCCACCTTTATTGTCTGTCTGACCACCAGTTTAAGGAACTTCATTTTGTAGGTAAAAATACTTAAGAAAAGTCTTTTTCCCTTTAGCCAAGAATCGGGGTATACCTCGAGACGACCTTCTGTTGGATGTTGACAACGATGGTAGTACCTTGCTTCACCTGGCTGTTGAAAGTGGAGTGGCCAAGGTAGAACAGTTTCCTTGGCTTTGTGATAATAATAATAATAATACTGATGATAATAATAATAATACCACTACTATTAATAATAATAATACTTATATTACTACTACTGTTAGTACTAATAATAATACTATTAATACTAGTACTGCTACTACTACCTCTTACTACTACTACTACTACTACTACTGCTGCTGCTACTACTACTACTACTACTACTATTACTATTACTATTACTATTACTACTACTACTACTACTACTACTACTACTACTACTACTACTACTACTACTACTATTACTGCTACCATATATTACTATTAGTATTATTATTATTACTATATCGTTCACGAGTGACAGCCGATGATGATGTTGATAGTGTATAATTATGGTCCTAAGTTGTTGGGAGGTTCTCAGAAGAACTACCCGTGAGATCTAGCATCAAGTTTGATTTTTAATAAGAGTCTTAATTCAAATTTAAAAAATGTCCAAAGTAGTCCCATTGTGGTGTTATTCCTTCATTTCTCAAAACACACAATTCCTCTCGATCTGGTTACACCTAAAATAGCTTTATGTAAACTTTCTAAATATTCGCCTTTTTTTTCTTTAAACTTAAACTTCAGAAGATGACAATTTAGTAAGCCTTACGTATTCATATTTGAAATTAATGTCAAAGTAGTTAGAGGGCAGACTTTTCTCTTATTTACGAATCCCTTTCCTTTAATAGATTGTGGAGTTATGTCTCGATGAAGGAGCTGTTCCTCAAACTGTCAAGGCAAGTTATTTTTAAATAACTAAGTAACCAAATTTGTATCTGAGATAGCACACGTAGTTTCTACTGAACAAAAACCCTAAATTCATTTTCCAGGGCGCTGATGGTAGCACGCCGGTGCATTTGGCCTCCTCTTACGGCTACATGGACATTCTGGACATCCTACTGAAGTCAGTGGCTTTCATATTCGATTCACCCATCGATCAGGAGGGAATGTTGCCAATTCACAGGTGGGTGAAAAACGTGCCGAATGATTTTCACGGCACTCAAAGAGCTAGTGGAGAAGAACAACAACATGCAAATTGCCGTTATTTGTTCAACTGAGGTCATTTTACCAATATCAACTCAATTGCTTGGGAGCTGGCCGCGGAGATCAGAGGGGGCTGGACTGGTGTTGGGCGGTCTGAAACGCCTCAAATAATTGTCTACAGATTGTCTACTTATACCAAATGTTATGGTTTTTAGCTCGGCGTTTTCCTCAAAAATAGTAGAAATATCTAAAG
Organism: Bergia puertoricense; assembly: GCA_026167885.1. Lineage (NCBI taxonomy): Eukaryota > Metazoa > Cnidaria > Anthozoa > Zoantharia > Parazoanthidae > Bergia > Bergia puertoricense. The sequence goes on from JANSTQ010154995.1 coordinate 12,421, forward strand.
TAGTCTGACACATGTTATCGCCGTAGCCAGGCCTAAAATTTAGAGGAGGCAAAATCTTACACCAATTGTTTCTTAGTTTCTTCAAATATTCTAAAACTCTATGAGATCTACAAGGATCACAAATTTTAGGGGGTGACTTACAGTACGTTTTGGCACCTAGAACCGACAGGTTCCTCAAACACAGATTACTTCTAGCCCAGAATGAATCCAAAAATTAGACGAATTTGACGATCTTGGATCTTGAGAAAAAAGTAACAAATACAAATTAGTGTTACAACGACGCTTCAATTGATATCAGTTAAAGTCAGACAGAATGCAGTTTACGGGATACATTTTAATCCAATAATTTAACTTTGAGGAACATGAAAACTGTTATTATCAAGCGTGTAATTTATTTTTATTTTGAAGAAGCTTTGATGGAGTTTTCTTTTTATTTTTGGAAGTTTTTATTTAGTTTGCACAATAGATATATCATTTTTACAGGGTTGGTATGTGGTATTTTTTAAATAAGATAAGTTACATTTTAAAATAAATATATAAGTTACGTCGCGCACAGCGACTAAACGAGCTGAAGCTTTTGAGTTGATCATTGTCTACGATAACAATTGGATAAGTTGATTGAGCGGACGCGAGTGTAGATATCTAATGGTCTAATTTTGATCCGCTTTGCGACATTATTCACGTCCGTCCGCACGTCACGTCCACTTGATCAGAATGAGGAAAAGCCGTGTCCGTACTAAATGTTTTGTTTATATTTACTTAGGGCAGCCATGTCAAATCATCCTGCTGTCATAACGTATCTACTTCGTCAGGTAAATTTCTGTCATTAGCTATTTCATAAAATCTGACTGGCTTAAAAAAATTGTAATTCTGTTGTTAACGTATGCATTACATGAACTGACATGTTAAAAACAACTGCTACTAGCTCTTAATGTTAGAAAACTACTGTAAAATCAATTTTGTTTGATAAAATTTCCAAGTTGTATGGTTGGTAGTTTTTATTAGAAGGATCTTCGGCTGAAAAACACTTGTTCTCAAAGCTTTAGCACTGACCTTAGTGTGTACTGGCAGTTAAAACCAACTATTATGTTCACAGAGGTAACGCTAAACGATTTTAAAAGCCACTAGTTTTGATTGTGCCATCGTCTTAAAATTTGACGTAACTTGGTTGCAGATCCAGCACTACAGCTATCTCATATTAGGGGGGTGGGGGTGGGGGGGGATATGTTATGTTTCAAGATGGCGGCGCGCGGGAAATTCAGACTCGAGATTTAGTCGTTGTAAATTGCTTGGTGTTAGGTTTGCCAGTGAACTGAGTTACTGATATTTATTGTCAACAGAAGTGAACTGAGAACCGTACTTAGAATGTTGTAATTTTCAAGATTGTGGCCAAGTTTTGGGCAAAACTTCGAGATTTGTTTGAGCATTCGAAGACGGCGACAAGCCATTGGGTCTCTATTGTTCAAAAGCAAATTATTTTCTTTCAAACACTTAGATTAAAATAACAGGAAAGACAAAGGTGTTGTAATAGTGTCCTTTCCAAACATCAGGTCCAAAAGATGATTTAAGTGCAAGTTAGGGTATTTTTATTTTCTTCCCGGAATAGTAAGTCAGCACACAGTCAAGTCTTTGAACTTGCCGTCTTAAATTTTGAATTACAACAAAATTCTCCTAATTAAGGATTTTATGTCACTCTGTTGACTGTAAATGCCAATACAGTACAAGGAATAGTGTACATGTTTACTGATTTGAGAGCAAAATAGCTTTTTAGCCGACATACGATAGTTATTCTTTTGTTTTCTCACTGAAGGATGAAGATCGTCTGGATGCTCTTGAAAAAGACGGCCGCACACCAATAATGCTGGCGGCTCAGAATGACTGTTATGAAGCGGTAAAAATTCTGTTGGAGAGCGGAGCTAATGTGGACATCAAAGACTCCGACGGCAAGACGGTCTTACACCACGCCATTCGATGCAGCGTCATTGTTAAAGAAATTCTTAAGGTAATCTTATTGTTAAGGGAGAATTAGACTTCGGTAGAAACAGAATTTTGAAAAAGTCATTTTGGTAATGCACAAACAAGTTGAAAAAACAAAAACAGCTTTTACTTTTCTTTTCTTGTCTTGAATTGTCTTGTCTAATCTTTTCTTGAACCTGCTTGTCTTATGTTATCTTGTCTGGTCTTCTCTTTAATTCTTATATCGTTGCATTTTATCTCATCTCACCTAAACGTACCTTACCTTATCTAAGGTTATCTTTAGCTAAAATAAGCTCTAAATTCTAGAAATTATGTTAGTGGAAGAACAAAAGAATTAGTTAATTTGTTAAAATAAACAATTTGATAAGTGCTTCTAGTGTATATTTAATTTCTTTTTGTTGCACTACTATTCGCGTTTTGAATAAACATTGCACACCACTGCACTATATTATATTGTCTTGTAATCATGTTGTCTCTTGCTTTAGGATGTCAAAGCGTTGTCATTAATAAGAGGGAAGGACCGGTTTGGCAACACCGCTCTTCATTACGCAGCAAGACATGGATGTGTGAAGGTGAAGCAACCTATGGTTCTCCTTACAAAAGCGTTTTTCTCAATGTGTTTATATAACCACACGACGTCGTGACAGTAATACCGCAGTTAATAAAGCGGCAATCTCTATATATGTTATCCGCAAATGACGATAACGTTGTTATTGGGACTAGTTTTTCCACTAATCCTTGTCTTCTTTTATTTTTATTGTTGTCCCAGTTCTGTTATCAAGGGTGCTGTCACGTATTTGGTAATGCAGGTCATAGTTATTGTCGCACTGTTCAACTATTCATTAGTGTGATAATATTCCATTATTGCGACAATATTCCATTACTGTGATAGTATCAACCTCTTTAAAATTTAGAATTTCTACTAAATTGCATTTTTATGGAAGCCCTTACCTGTTACATGTCTCACTTAAAATAGCATCCATGAACGCCGGCTGGAATATATCTATCCGTTGTTTCTTAATTCGAAATACCTTGCCTGTACATTAAAAAAACCCATTCTGATTGAGTTTTAAACACTGCAAACATATCTGTTTGCTTCATTAATTGTACCATTAATTGTACACTTCAAGAATAAGTGAATAGATGAAACCTTAATAATACCAGTTATCATAAAGTTGTAGTTTCCATTAAATCTCTCCAATTTTTTTAATAGTTTGTCTGAGAACTGTCCAATCACACTGAGTCAATTATTGGGTACAATCCAATATAAGCTTATTATCAGACTCCACAATGAGTTAATCACAATCTGATTGTTCATCTCATGTGTCAATCACAAATATGAAATAAACTACCTTGACAGCAACGCCTCACAACCCAGAAACTGCGGCAGCAAACAAATTGGTGAATTTATTCACTCAGTAAAGCCATTTCTTAAATAACAGTGAGTTTTTCTCATACCTTTCTATTTTCTTTTCGTCTAAAATTGTGATACTTTAGATAAAATGGTAATAAGAATTTGTGTCGTCCAGTTATATCATAATAATATTGAAAATAACAATAATAAAAATAATAATAATAATAAAAATAAATAAGTCAGTATTTAACGTAATAAATAAAATATCTCAACATAGTTTACAGTTGGAGGTCTTCCATGTCGTCATCATACGTTTAATTGATTAATTAATTAATTAATGATAACAAAGCAAATCAGACCAAACAAATGTCTTGTTACCATTACTTACGAGTAAGATTAACCCTTCAAAGTTCCGTTTGTTTAGTTTCAATAAGTTCTCAGTACCCCTTTTGCTATTCAACAGGATGTTGGCATTATAATGTTGAAGTATCGTGCAGCCGCTAACATTGCCAATTCTGTCGGAGAAATTCCTTTACACGAGGCTGCCAAGTAAGATCTATTTCTGGTATATTTATCTATTTAATTAGTCATAATACCATAATCGTTAGAACTGATAAAAAGGTTTTAAATTTGATTTAAAAAAATAATAAACCCAAACGTTTTCGATATTAAGTCATCATCAGAGAAGAAAATCGTCACGCATATTCCAAAAATTGTTATTCAAGTAGTTCCCTTTGGTAAGAGGTTGGTAATATAACAAAGAACTGGTTTGTTGAAGGAAGGGTTATTCTATTAGAAGAAAAGCTTTTAGAAGAAAAATCCTTGAAGGGCTTTGCATCGAACAAAAGAACTCCTCCCTCGAGCTCAACAACACCCTCTGTTGTAATCAGACCTGTCTTACAATTATTTTTTTCCACTTTGTTCTAAATAAAATTTAAAATCTTAATTATATAACAGCTTTCAAAGCATCACACGGTATTGCGCCCAAATAAACACTGCGCCTACCCAAATACAGGACAAAGAAAACACAGGGCAATTTTGGCGGCGAACTCCGCCATTCGGAGCAGATTGCCAAATAGTGTCAGAGTGCCTTAGAGCCTGAACAGTTTTGATGTGATGCTAAACACGCTTTTTCAAAGACTGATTCCTCTTTTGTTTTTTCGCATTTTAATAAATAATGGTTTTAATAGTTTAAGGTTTTTTTATGTATTTTAATATTTGCTGTTCAATTATGTAATACATCTTTTGTCAATATTTAGTTATTTAGGACTAGATATTATTATTATGTGTCATCATATTTTAATAATATTGTTAATATTAATATCAATATCAATATTAATATTAATATTAATGTTATTATTAATAATATTATTAAACGTGGCTTAGGTGCGGATGGCTGGAGGTAGTCCAGAGACTGACAGAAGGGCGTGGCAAGAGGACCATCAACTCGAACGACGAGAATGAGCGGACGCCTTTGCATCTGGCGGCCCAGGAGGGCCACGACGACCTGGTGGAGTACTTCCTCAAGAGAGGAGCACGCATCGAAAGGTACGATATTTATAAAAAGTACTTTAAGGGATGCAAGTGTCTTGTTTTTACTATTTTTGCTGCAGTTGTTGTGACATCTCTGGGGTGGCGGCAATGGGATGTTGTAAAGTTGCAGAAGATTACATGTTGAATTCTCTATGCAATATTATTCAACAAAACTGCATGCTTTGTGGATTTTTCCTGTAATACGGCAATCCCAAAATGTAATCTAAAATAGAAAAATACCTATACATGTTTTGCATTCTCAAAATTAATGAAACTTCATGCAAAAACAACGAATGATCAAAGAAAAGTGAACCCGTTAAACCAGTGTAATTGTCTTTCATTCAAATGAAGCAAAGACTTGATGTGCAAGCTAACAAGTTGCACCCGTTTAACTATAAGAAGTAAGGACGTTTGACAAGATTGCCCGCAATAACTCTAATCTAACTCATTTACTCTTTGCTAAAGAGAATACATATGTGGTCAAACACCACTAATACGTGAATTCCTTTTTCTTTTTAGGTGCAGAACGGAGCGTTTAAAACGTAGTTTTCCCCCTGTTTTACCAGCATTTCTAACTTTCTTCGCTCTCGTTTTTCTTATCTCTAAAAATCAATATATCACTATTTCATAACAATTTACCAACTCGTAGACCTATCTAGTCCTCCGGCATTTTAAATTTAAACTTTTAACAATAATATAATTGTTTTTAAGAATTGGTGATTTAATTACACTATTAGTTATATTACACCTCCGGGTGCCATACAAAGTTATTAAAACATGCAAAGTCAAACACACATTGTGCATTTTATTGCATCTTGATCATTTATGAAAACATTTCTTTTGTACCAGTGACGCGAATGGCCAGACTCCACTCCATTACGCTGCGTATAGAGGGTCGATTAGGTCTGTACAGTTGATACTGGGATGTAAACACGACTGTCTGAACCTTATGGACAAAAATCAGGTGAGAGGATACATTTCTACTCATGAACGTACGATGCACCTCATGTTGTTGAACTTATTAATTAATTAGTTGCTGATATTGAATGGACTAACGATGCAATAGGCCTAAGGGTTCATAAGTCAGTGTAAGAATGTCATTGCAAGTTTTGTCTGCCAACGGACTTGCATGACTTGCAATGACTTGCACGAATTTGCGTTGACTTGCATGGACTTGTGTTGACTTACATGGACTTACGTTGACTTGCGTTGATTTGCATGGACTTGTGTTGACTTGATGGACTGGCGCTGACTTGCATAGACTTATGCTGACTTGCATGGACTTGTGTTGACTTGCATGGACTTGTGTTGACTTGCATAGACTTGTACTGACTTGTATGGACTTGTACTGACTTGTATGGACTTGTGTTGACTTGCATGGGCGTGCTGTCAGATCAAACAATGAAGAAATTGCACTGACCTGCATTCAAATTTGGTCTCGTTCAAAGTCGTTGCAAGTCAATGCAAGTCCATGAAATTCAGTTCAAGTCCATGCAAGTTAGTGTCCAAGCCAAGCGCACTTTTAACGCAAGTTACAAACTTGAATTTACTTACATGGGTTTGGCTTGCAAGTCCGTATGGCTAAGGTTTAAAAGCAATTGGAACGCAACCTACGCAAACTTGCATTGACTTCCATCTCCGTATGGCCATGCCAATGCTTGAGGCAAGGTACACAGTGTTAATTTGTCTAAGTTTTCCAAGATTAGATTGGGTACGTGAAGTGAGATAACCACTGCGAGTCCCTTGACTATAATCTGCTAGATACTGATAAACTTGCAGTCTAATTAGAGTTAAACCAACATCTGTTGTATCGAAACAATATTTACACAAATAAGGGTTTTAGAACTGGCTTCCACATCGGGGCGTGGCAAAGTTTTCCTCCAAATTTGTGTTTCTTTTATATACATGTGTTTATTTTATATGCATGAAGAATGCGGATGTGAAGGCGTTATTGTTTTTCTTTTAATTAGCTAATCTTGAAGTAAAAATAACATCCGTATTTTTCTCGTCCTTGAAATACTGGTGCAAGTGGTTCCTACGGAAGTGAAAAATCGAGCAAGACACAGATTCCGGATTTTGTGTTTTGACCTGGCCTAAGTATGAACCCTGACGGGAATAAAAAATATATATCCACTTTTGGAGGATTATCTGTACATGTGTGTCAAAATTAGGGCTGGGACGAAGGCCAAAAAAACTTTCGTTGGGGTTTTCGAACGAACCTTCGAACCTTCGTTTCTGGAAGTACTTAATAAGACACTCTTGATCTCAGTCTCCAAGTCTCCCCCCTCCAAGTCCGTAAAATAAACACGACAACTTGATTGGTTAATGCCTGTTGCACCTGTCACGTTGTTCCTAATAATGAAATAAATCAAATTATCGGTCAAAAACCGCAACTTTTTCCTGCTTTTGCTTTTGATAACTTAAAACTGCTGCGTTTAAAGTTAAGTTTCTAAGGAATTAGGGCATTTTTTGTCGAAATATGCCGTTGTTTTGTATAAATTTAAAACTACTGACCAAAGAAACGAAGGTTCGAAGGTCGACAAAAACCTTCGAAGGTAAAGTGAACGAACGAAGGTTTGAAGGTTCGTCCCAGTCCTAATCAAAATAGAACATGTTTGTATGAGATATTAAGTATCATCGCTTTTTTGCCAAGTGTAGAGGACGATTAACTTTTTTTTTGTTAAAACTTTTATAGAACACTGCTTTGCATATGGCCGCCAAGGGTGGACACGGAGAGATCGTACATTACCTGCTACTTAAGCCCGATCAGCTGGTCAGTGTGAACGAAAGGAACCAAAACATCCTGGATATCGCGATCGAGGCTCGTCAGGAGACAGTTGCTACAGCAATCGTGGACCACAATCGGTAGGTAACCGTGTCTCATGGAGCTGCTTTCATTTGACTGATTTAGAATTAGTTACCAATCTATATTTGCTAAATTCATCACAACAACAACAACAACAACAAAGTCTTTTTCAGTATAAAACCATAGTTACAAATATATATATATATATTTTAGAAGTAGCTTGGAGAAAGAAATCTAGTCTAGCAGTAGCATCCTATAAAAAGAATATTTATTTTTAAATATATCAATTTTGGACAATGGTATAATTCAGTTTACCCTCAACATTATTTATTGTAAGTCAGCCCACCTAACAGACAAGATATATGCATAAGAAGATTTTAAGAAACCTTGAAGACGTTATATATACATTCACCAATGTTCTTTATCTCTGTGTTGTATTTATGCATAATTGTTTTAAAGTTTTGACATCAACAAAAATAAGAAATTAATAGCTAAAAACCGACCGTCAAAATACTTGACGTCGATGTAGGTTTCGCAGTCTAAACGAGCCCGGAAGAGCCATCCTCAGCTAGAATACCTGGAATAATTTAATATTGCATGGCAATAATTTGAACACAAAACTATTAGTTATTGGGAACCTTTTATGATTTAATCCAAAAATAGAGAACTCTCAAACCGGCATAATCTCAACCTCCTTCTCAAGGCTTTTTCCTAGCAAAGTGGAGGAGTACCTTTCATTTTGCCAGGGAAAAGCCCTCGGAACAAGTTTGGCGTATTCAGATTTACCCAACCTCCAGATATGGAGCAAAAGGGACTAACTCCGGTTTTGGAGTAAATTGAAGTGAGCCCAAAAATCCTGCTAATCCATTTTCGGAGAACACCAAAAAAGGGCCCCTAAAAATGAACAAAACTGTGAGCTTCCAGCACACTTTACGAGCCTACTATTCACATTTAGTATTGCCTATCGTCACTTTCGGCAATCAACTTGTTTGAAACAGATCCACTTAATTTAACTTTTAAAGCTAGTTATGAGTTTGCCCCGAAGTATCTTACCAACTTTATTTCAATCAAACCCAAGTCACAATACAATATTCGTTCTGACAATGAGCTTCCGTCCAATACAGTATCCGCCCTAATAATAAACTTTTGTCCCTCCGATAAGCCCTTTACGGCTTTTGGTGACAGCATTGTCACTTCCTGGACCCAAACTTTGGAGTAGTCTTCCTGCAGAATCCGACAAATTATATGTATTAATACTTTTCAAACGAAAAAAGCCACGGTTTCCACGACCTCAAGTACCAAAATATATATCGGCATGACTGAACACCAATTCAAAACGAGGTTCAACGGGCACAACGTTTCCTTCCGACACCGCACACACGAGCACGACACAGCCCTCTCCAAGCACATTTGGCATCTTACGAACAATAACATCAACCACAGCATTGAATGGTCAATTGTGGCAAGAGCACGCGCATACATAGGAAACCAATCAAGCTGC
>JANSTQ010154996.1:0-11339 GCA_026167885.1 Bergia puertoricense
AACGTAGGCCTCGCTTACACCATATCAGACAGCTTTTTGTACCGGTTCGAAAATCGCCTATAGTTTCTATAGATGAAAGCTTTCCAGTACGGCGTGTTTACAATGTGTCCTTTTGTGGGGGATAGGCATCAATAGAAAATAGGAATGAGAATGGTTACTGTTCATACCTTATAAGACAAATTTTTGTGCCGGTTCAAAAACTATCCAGTGTAATATAAACGAAGCTTTACCCCACGTCCCAAAGTGACAAGGAAAATCCTCTAGTACAGTGATACTTGTTACAGATAACCGGACTGAGGCAAAACGCTTTGTTGGGCGATCAGAAAGTTATCCAGCCTTCCATTATTAACTTGTACGAGACAGAAGCCAATGCCAAACTGTGTTCTTGTAAACGTAAAGATCAAGAAGCAAATGAGGAACTGACGAGATTGCAAACAAAACTGCAGGAGGTAAGACATTTAGTAAGTAAGTAATAATAATAATAATATTAAAAATAATAATAATAATAATAAAGATAAAGGAAATAGTAACAGTAACTAATAATAGCAATAATGCTATATAGTAACAATAATATTATTATCATTACTATTATAATGTAAATAATAATAATAATAACAACATAAACTTGAAACTTGTAACATATTGTATATTGAGTAGTCACATTTGACCAATCGAGAACACTGAAATAAAAAAAAACCTATAAAAATAAGAAAAAACAAATTATTTAAAACTAATTTTTGACGTTTCTCTTTTTCATTTTAGGTCGAGAGGGAAAGAGATCAACTTCTGTTTAGGAGCAAAACTATTGTCTCCAAAACAATTTACGTTTAAATCTGTCAGCTTAAAGTCAGTAAACCGATTGTTGTACAGCATCGTGATAATTGAATGATAATTCTATTTTTAATTTGACTGTTAAGTTCATTGGAGATATAATGGAGAGTTTTTTATCCAAAATTTGAAAGAAATAGATTATATTTAGATTAGAATAGTCTAGTATATTAAAACTAAGGAATGACTACTTCTCATATACATTTATTGGATAACCACTGATGTAAACTAAATGTTTTCAAAGTGCCAATAAATCAGTATTGTTATCGTGAACCACACAGCTGAAGCCAGACTCACGGTCTAACACAAGAGAGGGAAAGAAATCAAAAATCTGGCACACTTAAAGTCTTACAGTGTTGCGAGCAACCTCATTACTTATTGACTCATAAAAATAACATCATCCATTTTATGATTTTATGACAGCCAATGTTAATTTGTCTGCTTTTTCCTACAAAGCAGTATTTACCACATTGGATGTTTTTGGTCTAGGATTTAATGGAGCCGAAACCAATTGTAGAATTGCACATATTTTAGGTATCCTACTGATGATCAGTTGCTGTGTTAGTGTTTGTTTGTTTGGTTTCCTTCTTCTTCTTCTTCGTCTTCTTCTTCTTCTTTTGAGAAACGATTTGTTGTCTTCTGTATACAATTCAAAATTGCCAGCTTTCTTTCTGATTGACCAAAGCACTCCATATTGAAGGTCAGAACCCACGGTAAACAAAAAAAGCTTGGATATCCTCACATGTGGCTTGGCCAATTTTTTTCTAAATGCTACCTCGGACAGAGCTTTAAAATCATAGAATTATTATACTGAAATAACGCAGTTTATGCCAATAATTCTGTGCTAAACATACAGGATCGATTATTTAAACGACGTCCAAATCTTAGCCGATGTCTTACTATTGTTTATAACACCTTTAAACAAAAAATTAACGCGGTTTAAGATTTAGACCTTGTTTAAGTAACCGCCCCACAATGTTTACTGTAATTGGACCACTTTTAAAACCCATACTGAAACTACATCCGGGACCCTACTGCACACCAGTGTTTTATTGCAACTGGCCATGCAAAACTACATCCGGGACCCTAGCGAATCACTTCAACATCTTCACTAAGGAATATATCGATTTTCTGAAAGTTTTCAACAATCGTGAAAATTTTCTGAAGACATTTTAAACGATCTACGAGGATATTCCTTAAATTGCTGGAAGATCTCCAAAAATATTCCGGGGAATTTTTAAAAAATCCTCAGGAACATTCTGAACTTCAAATTTTCGGAAAGGTTTTCCGAAAATTTATGTATTTGTTCCTACAATAAAAAGAAAACTAGACAACGACTTGAAGGCATGAAATATGTTATACCAAACTAAGTTGGAAGTCGCGCTTGTTCGTAAAATATTGTTTCTTCTAACTTGAAATAAAATTAATCCATATCTTCGTTTCCACGTGTAATATCCACGTTATAACATTTTTTATCTAAATTATCTTCTCTAATTTGGTGAAGCGCACTATTTGTAAACTCAATAAATAACTCTTCTCATTATGCAATGATAAAATAATGGGTTTTATCGAATTAAGAGATGTTGAATTATTTTGAAAACACATTTACTTCATACAGGAATAGCACTAAGCAACTTCACAAAGATTAAGGCAGCTAAAACATATGTGGCGTTATTTTTAAAAAAACTATGTCTTTACTAAATTATTGAATGTGTTTCTTTGCTATGCAATATGTTAATATATACTTAAATACGTATTTCATACTTTAATACACTTTTTTTTAATAAGAACAATCATTATAAAGAACGCCCAAGCACAAATTCGCTCGGCTTTTAAGAAGAAACTATAAGCAATTTCATGGCCAGCCTCTAGTCAAGAACATTAAAAACCCTTTCTTTAAACGGCGATTATATTGAATACTTCACTTCAGATTAAATTGATCGAAGATATTTAAAACAATGCGTCACAACCAGTTATACCCGTTTTTGGTTAAAAAAAGGAGTATATGTCAGATCTAAATACTCGTATCTTTGTTAAATACTGTACACGTAGATCGTATTCAAAATAAAAATTGATGAATTAGCAATCAGATTATCTGTAACTATGATAGCATGAAACTTTAAATTTATGCGTGAGTGAGAACAGAACGTATTATACGACAAATAGGGCTATGTTTCTTTGAGCGATTGATAACATGTCTTACTTGAAAAAAACGTCTTAAAACTCTATTAGTATAAAAACGAAAGATTTATAAGAAATAATAATTGTGAAAAAATATTGTTTTGCAGAAAGAAATTGCCTCAAACTGAACAGAGATTGATTAATTCCGGTGATTTGTCTTCGACCACTACCTTTTTTTTTGTTTTTCGTAGGAAGTTTTGCGAAGGTAGTAAGTTAATTACATCTTATAGATCTATACGTTATCAGGTCAACATTCATTTGTAAATAAATGCAAAAGGCACCGTTGAGAGTTTATGTAATCTAATATTCTCTGAGCCGGAAAGTTTTGTGATGCAAGCTGTTCAGGCTTGGCGCTTGAAAAAAAAAAATGCCAAAAAGGCGTAATATTGTGACATTATATTCTTTTTTGCCCTTACTTTGCGCTTGAAAAAAAAAATTGCCAAAAAGGGCGTAAAAATATTTAAATGTAATTTCCGTTTTGCACTTTCTTTCCGTTTATTTTACTGGGTAAAAAAGAAAACTAAAACTAAAACGACTACTAAAATATATTTACCTGATCATTTATACGAATTATCTGATTAAAGTTAACATTGTCTTTCATGATTGGACAATTTAGGTTAAAAGTTTTGTTTTGTTTATCAATGTTTGACATTTATTCTGCATCTGCCGAAGGGTCTCTATTAAATCTCAAAACATTTGTTTTTACATTAAATGGCGTGAATTACCTATATTTCAAAATTAGCAATTCAAATGAGGAATATTCTGTTGAAACAGAGCAAGATTTTAAGTGTTTCAGAGACTCCGCCGAGTGTAAACAATCATGGCATTCAGTCATTATACATGATTGTGCCACAATATATTGATATATTAATATTCTCTCTAGGACAGGTGTTGTTGCAGAAGCCATTTAGGAATATGAATAAATAAAATGAGTAGGTCTGAAATGACGCACAAAACCTGTACTTAAAATTGAAGTTGCTCTTTTATTACACGATAATAGTTGAGCCCTCGCAGATGAAAGCGAAGCCGCGCTTCCGTGAGCACTTCATCAATGATAATAGTCTGTTTTCGTCATTTTCAGCTTTTTGTTTTGCACCTAGCGCCTGCCTTCTCAATTGCACCTGCTTCGAAGGAGACTAGAGCAGAACAGTTTGGCTCAAACTTCATTTTGCACTTCACACCGCAAGTCTTTAAACATGTTTAAAATGCAGCAAGATTCGCTATCAGTTGAAGACCTTACTTTTGGTTTTTCGGACATAATGAATGATAATTTAGAGAAAAACACACAAGAAAATCGTGGCAAGCAAACAAGGGAAGAAGATTTGGGCGATTTGTTTTTGAAGAAAGACACGTTTGATGTTGCCTTCACAACCGGGCAATGTCCATACGACACAAAAAATATCGATTGTGAACCCTCAAACTTGCCCTCAAATAGCTGCATTTCACCAAAAAGCGCGATGAGATCAGTTCAATTATTATCTAACACGAACGAGGACAAAGAACCAGATGAAGACAGCGGAACAAGAAAGGAGAATTTGGAGATAGCTGAGCTGAAACTTTCATCAAAAGAATCGACGTTTATGAGACGCATTAGTGCCGGAAAGACAAACAAAAACCATCGATATTGTGTTGGGAAGCAGGAGCCGAAGTGTAGCCTACAAGACAGTTTAAACTCGAAGGGGATTTGCCCCAAGCAAAGAGTTGAAAGACAAGATTTGACTAATGGCGAGAAAAGGCACCTCTGGGAAAATATAAAACAAAATACAGTGGTTAAAACAGAGTCAGCTATAAAACAATTCAAAATTGGGCAAGAACGGAGCGACTTGTTTCCCAAAAATTTACTGGATGTGGATCAAATCACGGCGAACCCGAGCAGCTCACCACGAAAAAACTTATCGCAGCCAAGACGTTTCTCGGCTCCATTTTCATTTCGACCTTTGTCGCCAAGGGGCTGTAATTACAAGCGAATATCGACACAAGGTGAGCTTGATCGTGGAGATGAAAAGGTTTACCCTGATCGAAGCCAACTCTTCAGCCCCACGCCTCCGAGGAAGGAAAGTAAAGACCATTCGAAACCAAACCTTAACGAACTGAAATTTACTTCTTTGACTTACAAACCGACGATTGGCCAAAACCTGAACGATTCAAAAGGGAACTGCCACAAACCAGCGAGACGACAAAACGTGCTGACAGCATCACCAATATCACTATGTCGCAACGACTTCGAACCAGCGCGATTCGAGTACAGGATGGTTCGACTGTCGGATAGGAGAAGAAGCTACGAATTAGCAACGTCCTCGGATTTTGTAAACACTGTCGGAGAAACCAAAACTCGTCACTTATCACAGATACTACGTCCTCCTGCACGGACCTCACAGAATACAAATCTTCTGGTTCCTCTACTCAGTGGAAGGCGAAAAAGCGACAGCGGCGTGCAGCACTTGACGACATTTGATTCGCCGATTTTTGATTGCGATATCGATGAAAAACTAACGCCACTCAACTTATCGCCGCGAGCCACAACGAAGGAACATTCAGTCAATCTCTCGATAAAATAAATTTGGCAGTTGTTTAAATGAAGCGCTCTTTATCGCATTTATAATAAACGGCAAAGAATAATAGGAACAGCTGTTCTGGAATTGTTGTCGCGTTCAATGACCTGAAGATTTTAGGATCCCAGTTTAAATACACTCTTTTATAGGAGCCTTTTAATAAGATTAAAGTTGAAGGTAAAAATTTTCCCAAAGCCGAAGAACATGTTAACAACACACGAAGGCTGAGAAAATGGAAATAATCGTTTGTTAACTGAAAAGTGCGATGCAGTGTCTCAACAGTTACTTGAAATGCCGTCAATTCGGCAAAAACTACAATGTATTTAGTCCCAACTAAACAAACGTAGTAAACAAAAGATCAATATATGTAGCATAAAAGTCCAGTCGTTTTTTTTTAGTTTTTTTTTATTTTGGAAAAACCCAACTGAAAAAGTTAAAACTTTTCATAACGTTTAAGCCTAAAATCTCGACAAATTTATGAAAATTCAATCCGAGTCCCAAACATGGACGTCCTTACAAAGAAGCGAGTGAACCAGATTTGTTAATAATTGAAGACATTCAATTTCGTACTGAAGGTAACCTACTATCAGGCCTTCTTTGACTACGCGAAATAAAAAAAACGAGAGAAAACAAACGTTCTCTCTGTTTCTCTCCAAGCTAATTTCTCTCAGCACGTCCAAGAAGGTCCGATCACAGATTTATATATCATGGGGGCCTATTCTTGGAACTGATATCTTTAAGATTAAAGGTTTTCCTGAGATTGAAGATGGAAGAAAGTTGCTTGAAATTTTTGACAATTTTGTTTTATCCCAAAGTTTACATCCTAACTATGAACAGAAAACTACAGCAGAACTTGCTTCAAATTAGTAAGAAAAAACCTTCCGTCTATGCAATATCGAATTAACATTAAAAAAAAAAAAAACCGGTTGTTTTCATATTCAATAGGGGAGGGTGGGGGAACAAATTATCTTCTCTTATATTTTACGTACAAACTTCATGTACGATTTAGAGAGGTAATAGAGAGAACTTCACTTTTATTTAGTTGTGATTAGCGGGATTGAAGGAGAGATTTTCACAGGAAAAAGTTACGAACGTAAAAAAGACAGTTCTCAAGCGAGCAACTGATAGCATATTAAATCCAGAAGGTTTTTGTGATTCAAAATTTGGATTCTTTTTTCTTTCTTTTTTCTCTTTGTTTGTTTGTTTGTTTCATTCTTTCTTTTTTATCTTTTTCTTTCCTTCATTCTCTTTTTTTCTTTCTTTCTTTCCTTTCCCTTTGTTTTTATACACAATCTTTTTCTAAGGATGTCCGCTTCAGCACTAACGCTGAATCTAAACAGAGCACTTCGTGAAACAAAATACAGCAACTGAATACAAAAACCGCTTAAAACAAGAAAAATACGAAAACAGAAAAATCGAAAACAAGAAAACCAGCAACTTTGTTTTTAGGGCCAACACTTCCCAGTACGCATTTGGACCAATGCGATTTGTGGTTTTTCCAGGTCTCCAAGGGTTAACTAATTCAAGTTTTGTAAAATTAATGATATAACGTTGCAGAGCAACATCAGTTTCCCCCTTTGAGATTTCAAAAAAGCAAAACACATTTGGATTTAGTAAAGTGGTG
Source organism: Bergia puertoricense (assembly GCA_026167885.1). Lineage (NCBI taxonomy): Eukaryota > Metazoa > Cnidaria > Anthozoa > Zoantharia > Parazoanthidae > Bergia > Bergia puertoricense. Next base: position 7,186 of record JANSTQ010154996.1, read on the forward strand.
TATTTTAACATGGCACATTAACCGATTCCCCCTCTATCGGAAAAACCTGCATACATCGCATAGTAACGATAGGCAGTGGCAAAACACTTGGGCTGTGCACGACAAAATAAGCCGATGTATGCAAATGTTTTTATTGCGAAGATAATAGGTGCGATCGTGGTAGCATAGCTTGTAGCACCTCAGCAGGCTGCAACGTTTCACGTAGAGAAACTAATAACCCCGCTTTAGCCGATAAAGCTTCATAATTCTCACTGTTTCGACTGCAAACTACCATTCTGGTGCAATATAATAATATCATTTTTTTCTTGTTCATTTCTAAACACTCAAAACAAATTCGGTTGGTTGAATGTATTGACGTACAAGGTATTTAACAGAAAAGTATCGTTAACTTCAGTGGTATCTGGAGTTATTTATCAAGGTTCCCACAATATGCCGATGCTCAAAAGTTTCAAAAGTCACTGCAGTTGAAGAATGGGTTCTTTTAACGCGTTACGTACTCGTTCAATGAATCAGGCAAACGGGAAAAACCCCTTACGTTTTTGTTTGCCTAGTCGGCAAAGCTGTCTGTTTTCTCTCCAAAACTTGTATTAAGCTATCTCGAAACGGCTGACCTATACCAAAAGGCAATACCAAGCAGAAATAGGCAAGGAACTTGGGGAGCCGGATGTACATGAATATTCTACTGCCATGACAGCAAATCAGATGAAACAAGCAAAGCATACAATTTATTTGGCACTTGCGAAGTTATGTGAAGTGCTGTAATTGAACAATTAGAGCTCCCGTCAAACCCTGCGATCTCAGTATTGCATTTTCCACAGGTCAGCGGTGTTAAGCCATTTTTAAGCAAACTTCATAATTATTTACAATAGATGCACAGCACAAGCCGAGGCGGGAGGAGGCTTTGAATTATAAAAGGATGCTTACAACCATCATATAGACTAGCTCTGAATTTTATGAAATTGAATTGATTTCCAGTTCAAAAAAGCTGGAACTGAGCGAGTCTCGGCTGATTGTACGACTGTCATGAGAGAAGGCGATCGAACCAAATGCAACAATCTGTACACTTTTAAAAATACACTACCTATCCTATATCATTGTTCAGAGGCTTGCAGTAAGCTGCCCCTTCTTTTCATTCTGTCAATCTCTATCTTCAGCGCCGCACTGTTCTTTCTCTCATCATCGATATCATTCGTCAGCATATCTATTTGCAACTGTAGTTTTTTCTCCAGTGCTTTCATAGAGTCTTTGTGCCGTTTCTCCATTGCCTGCATTTTCTCTCGCATTTGAGAGATTTCTTCCCATAGCTTTTTCATCTCGTGGTGATCGGCCGGTGGAGACGATTCTTCTTTCACCATGGAGTTCTGTTGTTCTTCTCTCTCCTCATCAAGAACTGCCGCTGGCGATGCCTTGAAACAAAACAAACATTTTGAGATAACAGGAAACAACTGCCTGTTTCAGGGATCGTAAGTTTTTTCAGAATTTGAATTCAAGGACTTTCAACGACTTTTACTCTGAGAAGACTAGCCTGAAGAGAGGTTGTCTAGACAAACAAATTATGATAAAGCTTTCACATGGAGATGAAAAACTAACAGTAATTTCCTTTTTATCTAAAATATTGCTTTTCACGCTGTCGGCCTTTGCTGTTATAATAGCTACAGAGGAGGGGGAGGGGGTCAATACGCGATTCCTCTTCCTCAGCTCTACTGAAATGAACCAAGGCGCAGGTTTTCATTTTTGCTTTGGACGATAAGAATGTTTCCGGCATACAAGTTTTCATTTGAAATTTGTAGGCAGCTTAGTTTTCGGCCAAGAAATGCGAAGTTTTACCCCACTTTCCGTCATTCACAAGCTCTTTATCCCACCCTCCTAAACTGATGTAATGCACATGTAGCCTTACTTTTTCTTCAAAACTCTTCTTGGGTTTGACTTCTGCAGTCTCTCTACTCTCCTTGGCTTCCTTGTTTTCTCTCGCTTCTCTTTTCCACGCTGGTTCTTTGGTTTCAGATGCAGTCTCTCTACTCTCCCTGGCTTCCTTGTTTTCTCTCGCTTCTCTTTTCCACGCTGGTTCTTTGGTTTCAGATGCAGTCTCTCTACTCTCCCTGGCTTCCTTGTTTTCTCTCGCTTCTCTTTTCCACGCTGGTTCTTTGGTTTCAGATGCAGTCTCTCTACTCTCCCTAGCTTCCTTGTTTTCTCTCGCTTCTCTTTTCCACGCTGGTTCCTTGGTTTCAGATGCAACTGCGATCACAGGCATATGTTTCTTCCCAACCTATGGAGGCAAACAGACTTGGCAATTAGACTGATTTACTCAGATAAATGCCGAGTCTTTCCGGCATTAACTCCCTTCTTACCAGGAACATTCTGTAATGTTCGTGGTAACCTTCATTCTCTAATGAACAACCCCGCAATCCCAAACCCTAAAGGAACTCTTTCATGGCCGAGTCAAGGAGTTTTCCCTTTTTCAGAAGTTTCACTTTTACGTTTTTTATCTGAATAATTTTAAAATAAAAAGCTTAATTCATCAGTAAGACGGTAATTAATCACTTCTGCCAAGGCCTTATGAATTTTAAAGCAATTTATTACATTGTGTTCCGGCCCGGAAAATAAGAACTAACAACAACAATCCAAGTTAATCTCCTCCTAAAACAGACCATCCGTAGCAATTACCTCTTGGAAAACTTAAATTGGTATCTGAACAGTGCCTGTTTAGAGATATTTTAGCTTGAAACAGGTTTTTTTGTCAATAAATCTCTGAGCACGCACAAAACGGTGAGAGAGCTCTTTTAATGCTCACGTCACACATTAGAACAATGCCAGCTGAAGTCGTGTGTCTAATAATAAAATAATAATAGTAATAATAAGAATAACAATGATAATAATAATAATACCGATAATGATGTTAATATAGATAATAATAAAAGCAATATCACTGAAATCTCTTCGCAGTTTACAAATGTTTACTGATTCAGTTTTTAAAAAGAAATAACGCTAATTTTAGCAATACTAAAGGACGATACCGCTGTACATTAACGTGTACACGAGGACGGAAGGTGCAACTATAAAACAAAATAAATGTACCTCTTTCTCTAACTCGGTGCTCAATCGCCCTTCCTGTTTGATGAAAGTAAAACATATGATCAGCCAAGTGTAATGAGAGGAGCGTGTTGTGAAACGGACGCAAGCTACCAAGGTCTCTACGATTCGGCAATGCATGGCCGTTGTCTTTGGACTTTTGAGTCATTTTGGTAAACCGAAAAATATCAGGCTAGACCGAAAAACAGTCCCTTCCTTCGCCACGAGATCGAAAATCTAAGCGCGGTCGCTGTCCGAGTGCCCATTTCCCATCCTCAGTCTCCCATTCGGCGAAAGCGCTTGGATTTTCGATCTCCTGGCGAAGGAAGGGACTTTTTTTCAGTCTAATATCAGACCGGTCATATGGAAAGTAGAATTGCCTAACAACAATAATAATAAGAACAACAAAAAACATCAACATCGACAACTAACAAACAACAGTAAACAAGAAGATGCAATGACAAACAGACAACAAACATTCACAGATTCATAACGACACACAGACAGTCACACTTACCGAAACTCGGGAGTACCTAGAAGGTGGTGCCTTTGTTGGCGTCTTTGCTCTGTTTGCAGTTAAATGGTTCAAAGTTTCAGTCGGACCAATGTCATCCAGATTCAGATCAGCTGCGGCACATGAAATTGAATAATTCAGTTTGTTTATGTATTGCAGGGTCTGCATCACTTTTTGGAATTTGACACGAAAACGGCTGGGAAAAACGACTCTACTACTCATTTTTTTCCAAAAACGATTTTAGAAAATGATCAAAATGTCTGCTTTTCGAACACCACTTCGAGCTTTTAAAGAAAATGTACGAAAAACTTGAATCACTGTGGAAAGTTCGTTCGTTAAAAAATAGTGCGGGATATACTTGAGCCTCAGCGGTAAATGTATTTGATGCACAGACAACAGAAACAATCTGGGCCCAGTTGTATGAAAGCCGATTAGCGCTAGCCCAGAGTTAAATATTTAATCCATCTCTGTGTTTACTACCTTTCAGATGGATCTGAGCTTCCATTTTGGGTTTAGAAATTGAGTTTCCAAGGAAAGGCTGAAATAGTATCTAATAACAACTTGAAACATA
>JANSTQ010155007.1:0-11338 GCA_026167885.1 Bergia puertoricense
GAAGTTAAAATGTTCGCTTGCTCCTGTATCGCAACCTGAATGTACTAGATTGTCGTTTGGAAGAAGACAATTTTTTGGTCACATTTTTTATACAATTTTTTTCAAACTTTTTTTAATATACATTTTCATACCTTTTTATGAATAACTACTGAACTTATGTTTTTGGCCGTTGTAGATATATAACTCCACACGCTAATGAATAACTGAAACCCAGTCAAGCAACATTACTTACATATATCTTTTCGATATATTTGGATGAATAAATAAATATATTAATTAATTAATTAATAAAAAAGTAAATAAATAAGAAAAAATAATAACTGGACAAGAAATAGATATGGCCACATTACCAACAAAGAAGAGATCATAAAATCTGACAATCGGTGTGGGTTAGTTGTTATTTATAATTTACCACTCTCGTCTATAACATTAGTATTTATGCAAATACAGCATTTGAATTTTACTTATTTCAGCTTGCTTGGAATAAACAAATTTTAGAAATAGTTCTGAGCATGGGTTGTTATTGTACTTGCAGAAACGTTATAAAAAGAATCATTAACAAAAGTCGTTTGTTTTCTCTACCAGTAAGACGAATTAATTCCAATAAATAAATACGGACCTGTTTTGAGCATACGTGATATTTATCCCAGGAAACGGATGCATCATAAATATTGACGACGTCATCAAAAAATGTGCTCCCTACCGGGTTAACATTAGTTGCTTTTTATAAAGTTTTGCTTTTTTTTTGCCTTTGCTTCCCTACTGTCCAACAAAGTCATATTTCTTCACCAAGGCTCAGTTCATTCTTCTTGATGGCAGTTTCATGCTTCCTGGCTTTCGCTCGCAGATCGTTTAGGCTGGAGGGGTTGGAAAGAAATCCTTCCGCTGGCCTCATTGCCGACCCATTGATGCGGGTTCCCGGTACCAGCACGTGACCAGACTGCTGCCTGCCACTCGTCAGTGACTGCAAGCCGTTCGGATTAATCTTGTCGCAGTTGCAGTCCGGCTGGAAACATTCTTGTGTGTTTGGGCTAGTCGGTTGTTTTGCTGTCTCTGGGCATCGGAATCCTTGCAAAGCGTTAGGCCAGTGGTCGTCAGATCTCGGTGTTTCTTGGAAAGTGAACTCACCTCTGGGTAGCACGGGGAAATGTAAATATTGCTGCTGCCAGACGACTCCTGGAACTGCAGGGTACGAAAAATGGGTAGGTAGCATGTGTTGGGGTGGGGCAAGTACTATATAGGGGCTGTTAGGTCGTCGAAAGGTGTGGTTTTGTATTTCGCCTGCCTTACAGGGTTGCCGAGAGGATATTTTGTGGTCTCGTCTCCACTTGGCGCGTCGGTTCTGAAACCACACCTGGGAAACAAAGTGAAAAGAAGAGTAAAGAAATGCAGGGGACCAAGTATTTGTCACATGTTATAAAATAAACCAATCAGCAAGCAGCAGCTTAAGTAGGAGATTTAAGATTCAACGAGTACTTTTTTTTTTTATCAATTTTGGTATAATCTGTTTTCTTTTAGCTACTGATAGTTACAATTTCTGTTAGATATTACTCAACTATATTTTTGCCTTCAGAAAAGTCAAATATTTCAGAATACATGCACAGCACAAAAAATACTCCTGTGTTTTTTGCTTTCTTTTATTTAAATGTCAATACAAGTTACCGGAGATGTTTAAAGATCAGAAGGCACAGATGTCTGTGTGCTTACTACCCTGACTCGAGTGCAACTTTCCATCTGCTGTTAATCTGTGATATTGTCGCGGCCCGGTGGAAGGCAGAATACCAACGATTGTTTCCGTACGCGCTAATCGAAAACTTAATTGTGGCAACTTGACACGTAATGTTAATAATATCATCAATATTGATTGTTCTGTTGGTTCGGATCCTTACGGTGGCCCGCAAGTGCAAAACATAATACACAGAAAGAAAACACAATACACTAAACAGAAAACACGATACACAAGTGCAAAACACGATACACACAAGGATAACACAATACACTGAACAGAAAACACAATACACAGAAAGAAAACACAATACACAAAACGAAAACACAATACACAACTGAGTGCAAAATACAATACACAAGTGCAAAACACAATACACAGAGCGAGAGCCTGGTCGCTAGCAAAAATTGGAAATGGAGTGGTTACAAAGTTTCTAGCATCAACCGGTATCCGAGAAGCGAGCCAGAACCATCTAATTCCCTTTCGATATGTTCTCGAACAGTTTGTACATCTACAAGCCGATTTCGTCCACGTAAACCGTACTGTTTTAAGCGATTTAAAAGCGTTCGTTTTGACATCTTTATTCTGTGGAATCTCTCCAGAAAGCTCAAGATAGTGGCATAGTCATAACTCATGGAAAAGTACTCTCGAATAGCTTCTTCACGGTCCGCCATTTTAAAGCATTAGCTTACTGGTCAGCAGCAGTCCTTTTAAAAACAGTGTCCAATCCTTCACCTTACCTTGATGTCGAGGCAGGAGGAAAATGCATATGTGTATTGTGTTTTCTGTTCAGTGTATTGTGTTTTCGTTCTGTGTATTGTGTTTTGCACTTGTGTATTGTGTTTTCTTTCTGTGTATTGTGTTTTCTGTTCAGTGTGTTGTGTTTTGCACTTGTGTATTGTGTTTTCTGTTCAGTGTATTGTGTTATTGTTGTGTGTATTGTGTTTTGCACTTGTGTATTGTGTTTTCGTTTTGCGTATTATGTTTTCTTTCTGTGTATTGTGTTTTCCGTTTAGTGTATTGTGTTTTGTGTTTTGCACTTATGGGCCACCATAGGATCCTAACCATGACACCGACATGAAACATCCATTGTCACTCTGTTTATAAAACGCCAGATCTGTGAAAAATAAATCTGCCGAGCTTGATGATTACTTGTACGACTGCAAAGCTGATCTTGTGGCAATCACAGAAACATGGATGACTGAGAATGATGCGTCTGCAAGAGCGGAACTGTGTCCAGATGGCCATATTTTCTTAGACCACCCTCGCGTTGGCTGTCGTGGCAGTGGTACTGGGTTGATATATCGCGACTCGTTGCATGTTAAAAAGATTGATGCCGGTGGAAAAGAGTCTTTTGAATTCTCTGAGTGGACTATAAGTACACCCTGTCACAACATCCGCCTGCTTATTATCTACCGTCCACCTTATTCTAGCGAGCACAAGGTCTCAACGGATGTCTTTTTCAGCGAGTTTACAGATTATGTTGAACCATTGTTGTTGTGCAAAGAGCAGGTCTTGGTTGTTGGGGATTTCAACATTCGTGTCAACGCAGCTGATGATCCAGACGCAATCAAACTGCTGGATCTCCTGGAGTCCTCTGGACTACAGCAGCATGTTAAGCAGCCGACGCACGTGCATGGCCATATATTAGACCTCATTATCACACGATGTTCTGACAACATTGTCACATCTCCACCTATTGTTTATCAGTTCATTTCCGATCACGCTTCGCCCCCTGTGCGGGCTGGTTCCAGAAGTGCCCTCCGTAACGATGAAGGTGATTAATTACAGGAAATATAAGTCTAATGACATGGAATCATTCAAGAGTGACTTGGCGGCATCTAGGTTGTGCCAAGACTGTCCTGCTGATCTGATTAAAACAACCCCGTAAGAAATTGAAAAACTCGTAAGAGATTACAGTAGTACCTTGATCAAACTGATTGACCATCATGCGCCGCTGAAGTCCAAGACTGTGAGAATTCGTACTTCGGCCCCTTGGTACACCGCTGAGATCTACGCTGCTAAACGTCTTCGGAGAAAGGCTGAGAGAAAATGGAGGAGGACTGGTCTGCGAGCAGATTTTGATAATTTTAAAGCCCAGAAGAACTGTGTAGCCCATCTTATGAATAACGCTAGGAGAATTTTCTACACTAATTTTGTTACGGAGAATAGTATGGATAAAGGGAAACTATTCAGGGCAGCAAAGAAACTTCTGACAAAACAGGAGGGACCGTCTTTTCCTGATTACTATGACAACTCAGTTCTTGCAAATGATATCGGTCACTTTTTCGCCCGGAAGATTGAAGTTATTCGTTCGAATATTGATGCTAGCGTGGATCTGTGTACGAACGAGACAGAAAATGAAACCTCTGGGTCAGTGACGAAAAGTCATTGTGTCCTTTTCAACCCCTTACTGTGGGCGGTATTCGTGACCTTATCACGAAATCGTGTGCACTTGACCCTATGCCTATATCGCTTGTAGTATCCTGCACTGATGAGCTTTTACCGGTCATAACCTGTATGGTGAACTCTTCCTTGACGTGCGGTCATTTTCCTAATAACTGGAAGGAAGCTCTAGTCACACCACTTTTGAAGAAAGCCGGTCTTCCGTCCGAGTTTACAAACTTGCAGCCCGTCAGTAACTTGCAGCTTGCTTCTAAGTTGGCAGAACGTGCTGTATTTGAACAGATGCACATCCATATGACAGAGCATGGCTTATATCCTGTCCTCCAGTCCACTTATCGTAAGGGCCATAGTACCGAAACAGCGCTCTTGAAAGTAAAAAATGACCTACTATTGAACATGGGTCGTCAGCATGTGACCTTGTTAGTGCTGCTCGATCTTAGTGCGGCATTTGACACGGTAGACCACGCAATTCTTCTGAATCACCTTAAATCCAGAGTTGGCTTAAAAGGGTCTGCACTGAGTTGGTTTACATCATACCTATCTAATAGATCGCAACGTGTCTCCTTCTAGCCTCTAAAGCAGCCACCTTAGACAAGTATTTTAAAGCTAGTGTATATTACATTTTTACCCCAAGCCCTGGGTTGCTTTATATTTTGAAATAGACTTTTATTTAGGAATTGTATACTGTGTCAGATTTTTAAAATTTGTATTTTTAATTCTTAACAGAAATGTAAATAAAGCTCATGGACCTTCTTTTTTTAAATATGAATGTTATGAAGGCGCATTTGATCATATTCAAATGTTAATTTGCACTGTATAAATAATAAATTATTATTATTATTACTTTGGGCACTTCTAATCCCAACATAATATGCATTCATATGTATAAAAATACACGTTATAATCTTATTATCTGAATGGTTTTCTAAATATTTAAAAAAATATGTAATCCCCCAATTATAGCGCAAATGAGCCTGCTCGCAGGCTAGAGACTCTCAGTTCATCAATTTTATTCTACTTTTTTTGTGCGGCAGTTGTGACCATCGTTTTCTTTCAAAAGTTGGTTTTAGACACTAAAGTACTAGTGCCCTCCCTCGAAACTATTAAATATTGTCGATATTTGTCCTTAAGAATTGGCTATTGAGAAAGTAAGGTCAATTTTAGCATTGACAAAAAAGTTGGCTTTCCAAAACTATGGGATATGAAAGACGTGCATCATTAGTACGTAATTGTAACCATCTTGGGCCCTCCCCTCCCCCCCGGATCATTTTTTTCCTTCGTACCTGAACCCTCTGTTCATTAAGGGAAATCTGTTCAGCTAGGTTTTCTCTGACAATGATATCTGGATACTGGTCCAGCTGAAAAGCGTTCTCCAACATGTACAGTTGAAGATCTGAAAAGGTTGTGCGCACTCTCCGTTGCTTGTACCGCTGGTCGGGAACTTGTGTAACTGTTGGCTCAAGAGGAGGTGGGATAACGACCGAACCAGCATCCTTTGCTTGTTCATCATCCCCTAAGCATTGCAAGAAATCGTTTAACTAGAGAGTTGTAAGAACTACAGATAAGATTATTTGTAGCAGTAAAGAAACTTTAATTGTCATCAATAGGAAAATTGTTATGCTCTGCACTTGATTCTTAGTTCTTTTTACGAGTTACGAGTTGGGTAATACAGTGACAGCTAATACGGTTAAAATTCGTAAATTTTATGACTGACTGATTGTAGGTTTTGCTACGACCATCCTCGAAGACCCTGGAAGGACTAGCAAAAGATCAGGAGTAACCGAGTAAGAGAACCGCTCTTCAGCTCTTAGTTTAGTTTAATGGTTTAACTACTACATTACAATACTGCGAACTAAATAACAATATTTGATACTTTAAAGATAATCACAAATAAATGGGGCGTGACAGAGGAAAGGAGCGAAACTTTCGTCTCTTCCAGTTATAAAAGGTAAGATACTTGGCAATCCTAAATTGCAAACATTGGAAAACAGGAGAGATCTGAACATAATAATTAACAATAAACTTATTACAACAAGCATCGATGGACGCAAAATTTGTATTTAAATCATAAATATCCTTGTATCCTAGCCTGGAGAATTATAACTTCCTCGCATAGATATATAAATATTAATCACACTGGTCTTAACTAGATGTCAACGAGTTCCATTCGCGTTTCTCGGCATCGGAGACGTGGTTGTGCCTAGGCATTGGAGGAAGTTTTACGAATAACGTTCAACCCAATTAAAGCCTCATTTATGAGTCAGGTTGTCATTTGAATGAATGAATTAACCAGTTTAAGGCAGTTAAAGTAATTACTTTTCAATCCGAGGTAATTACTTGAATAACTCTTAATCAATCTTTCCGTACTATTACCTAGTAAAATCCAGCAGCTGAACCCAGTAACATATAGATGACGAATAAACCATAAAAAAATAATATCAGAAATGTCTTGCAGCCTTGTTAATTCAATTTTTATTCGTTTTATAACACCTAAAAGTTTTGTCAAAGCAATGGCTCGCAGACTGTTCAAACTGTTTCAGTATTACTTAAACGCCAGCCTTAAATTTGAGCTAAACTGGAAGCAAATTGACGAAAAGGAACGTTTGTTACTTTCATTTTGTTGCTGGCCCAAACTGCGGGTTAGTCGTTGATATCTGATTTTCAACTTTAGGGCATTTCTCCATTCTTGTAAATTTGGAAACTGACTGAATCGTATCAAGTCAAGGAATACGCTTGTTATTATGTCGGCCTTGTTATGAATTTCATTGCCATTATAAGTCCTGAAAGTGTTTTTCATGTTCGCTAAAACCCACAGCCGACCATTTCGTTTAGTCGGTGATTACAAAATTACTTGCTTGGACAACTCACCTTGTAAACTGCACAATTGCGAATAGGAGTTCTCATTATCACTTCCACATTTACCATTTGTCGAAATCACTGACAAATATACGTTTTTTTGTTCAAATTTTGCCTCCTTTGAGTAAGGGGCACAGACATCTGCGTTTTTGGCCATTTTTCTTCTAAAAATGTACGTAATATGCTCCTTCTAAATTAAATCCAAAGTTCAAGTCAGATTTTCCTTTTATATTCGTCCAAGAAACATTAGCAACATAGCAACAGTCATCACAACAAAGATAAACAACCCAGAAACAAAAGTACAAATTAACCAGGGGGTACTCCCTTAGTTTGGCTATAAGAGTGGGGCTCTCCGCCTGAAATGGGAGCATTTTTCATGCTAGTAGTGTGGTAAAGAGTAGTGAAAATACGCCGGATATATGAAAGGGTACTGATTTAAAAGTAGGTCTACGAAACAAATACAATTTTCTACTGTAGGTATATTGAAATATAAATATAAATAAGAAAAATAAGAAATAGCCCTTCCCCTTCCCCCCATCGTATACGATTTTATTGGGCGCTCCTCGGGCTAGTTAACCGCAATTAGAAGTCTGTTTCAAGCATAAGTTTGTACGTCACACCAAGCTTAATGACGTGCGTCTAAATTGAAAAGGAACGGATTTTGATTTGGAAAGGATTTTACTAATTTTAGTTGGTCGAATATAAAGATATCATATTTTATTTTATTTTATTTTAAGTCTCATTTTAAACCAGTCAAGGCGGTGAACTATGATTAACTGCAATCTATATGGCGTTTAAATTAAACCAGAATTGAATTATCGTGCTATAAAATGGTTTCGTTGTGATTTGCATGCATTGATGTCACTGACACCTTGAATGCGTAGCAATCTTAAATCAGGGGCTGATTTAGGATGGGGGCCCCACTTCCCTTTCTTTGGCAGTTTTTCAAGCATTTTATAAGAAAAACACTGAAATATATCTCTTTAGGAGCACATTTTCCCTTTTTGGGCCCCTTTTCCAGAATTTTGGGTATGGGACCCCACTTCCCCAAATTTCTGAATTCGCGCCTGTAAATCTAACGGTAATGAAACATGGTACATTTTCAAATAAACCAATTGACAAATAATTGTATGCACGAAAAGCACAAACACACACTGTTCACCGCCGAGTAGCTGTTCTTTTCATTCTTCATGGCACATAAGTACAATTGCAATCAGAATCCATATCCTAGTTTTGTTTGCCTAATGTAATCAGTGGCTACTCGGGGATGACGTCCGTCGGAACAAAAACTGGTTATATCACCATCAAAAAGCTTACTTCAGTCAAAGATGTTAAAACGTTCACAGAGAAAATACAAAATTACTTTTAAAGTGATCCTGTAGCAGAGCCGAGGACAACGACTCAACACTAATTGGGAGATTTATACAGCACTTCAACTTGCCACCTTTAAACCTGTTTAGCATAGAAACTCGGTGACGTTGGTATTTCAAGCAATCTGATTGGTTGGCTATCTCTGGCTAATAGACAATGTCCATCTCCTGGGAGGTGGATAATTTGCGGAATGAAACAATGGCCGACGTAAACTCCTGTTTTGCGGTAGTGACAGAGGAGGAAATCTTTCAAATGCAAGATAATGCAATTCCTAACAATACCGAGTTTGTATATGCTAATTGTGTATGCTAATACAATTATTCTGTTCAATCTTGGTGAATAGCGGCTTTTAGAATATTCACCTCCAAGCTTCGCATGTCGGTGAATATTCTGCCACTGTTCACCTCGATTTCAGAGAATAATTGTTTATTATCCCCTCAGCTGTGTATTCATTGTCGTATATTTTCATCGCGATTACCACACCCACAAAAACTGCTGACTTTTGATTGGTTGCTTGACTGTGAAACTTCCCTTAATACTGTGTGATTAATTCTTAATAGCATAACCATTTTGAAATCACTGGTGATTCCTCCCTCTGACTGGTTTCTAACAGCAACCAATCACAAAGCAGAAAATTGAAACAGCCAATAACAACGCAGTAAAAAAGGATGTAAAACTAAGGAAACTTTTGACATGTCCTTGCCGTAAGCTACAGAAAAGATTGATGGCACAGATTAAATTAGCTTACAATTTTATTTCATAATGGCTATAAATAAATGATAACTAAACTTTGTGTCGTGTAATTTTGTTCTGAAGTCATATTTAAAACTTTAAATAGAAATCGAGCTACGTACTCGTTCGATTTTGAAATCATTTCAGACCTAATTACAATCAACTTCGGTCAATCAACGTTTTAAATGGGCAATGTCATCCGGGAACTTCATCGACTGAAAAATTCGGAAGTAAATGAAAGTATCAAATTCGGAAGGTTTTTGACAGCGTTTAGAAGTTTTCAGAAATGTTCGGACATCTTCGGAAATCTTCGGAAAATTGTAATCCTAGCTGCCTTGCAAACACGTTGGTGAAAAAAAGCCCAAGAAATGGGCAAGTGCCGGATAACTCTCTTCCTGCTTGCATTGAACACGGCCTGAGTCCTGGTATTGATTACTTTAACCTGGTAGTCGTACAGCTAGCGACTCACCGAATTTCCCAATCAATTTTTTCTCAGAAATGACACATTCAAGAACAAAGCAGTCCAACGCACGTTAAGCTGTTATGTTGGTAGTAGCCTGCTAGCCGGCTCTCCTGTGGATTTATTAGGATATGTTTATTTTCGAGTTTCGGTGTTCTTGTGGCGCGCGAAAAATCCAGGGGACTGGGGAGGGAGAGGGACCTCCCCAGTCCCCTCGATTTTTCGCACGCCACAGGAATAATAAACATACAATCCGCAGGATAGCCGGCCAGCAGGCTATGTTGGTAAATAAACCAAGTTCAGTAGTTCAAAGTAATAAAATTAGTTTATAGACCAACTTCAAAACTATTACCTAACCAAAAGGTTGCGAAATAAGAGTCATTTTTTAAGCTGCAATATCAGAGGTAATGCTCTACAAATCAGATGGCTTTAATATGCTCAAGTTAGTTATCTTGTCAACATTAAAAAGAATGATTGTGTTAATTTCTTTGTATCAGTATTGTTAACTGTCTCACCATTTGATTTTGACCTCTTGACCTTTGACTTGAAATCAGTCACAGGTGGACACGCAGCAGTTGCTAGTTCCTCGTCTCCAAAGGGAAAAGACTGCGTGCTTTCTTGGTAAAAAGTCGGATAATCTTCATGTTCCGCCATCCTGTAGTAGCACCTGCTTGACATATCGCTGCGCAAACTGAATCAAAGTGCTTGCGAGTTTCATCATTGTAGTTCTTTGTCAAAAGCATTTCCTTGTAACAAGCATGATTAATTCAGTTAAGCCGCAACAACTGGAAGAAAGAAAGAGTGTTCAAGCTTCACTCCTAGTCCAGTTGTTGCGTGGTAACGGTTTTACTACAATTGTATTTTATCACTGTGGCAGATGTGAAATTGCATTTTTGATGCAAGAATTTGTTCAACTGTTTTTTAAACAAGCTGCAATGATGTTTTACAATACAGAAAAAGAAAAGTCTGAAAAGTATTTTATCAAGGGCATAAAAGATTCTACTGATTAGACTAAACAACTAAACGGTAGGTTTCAAAGCAAACTGCGAAAATCGACCTCCCGACACTGGAACACAAAAGAAAAAAGCTGATACGTTTGCAGAAAAGATAATCAGTGGAATCAGGAGGTGAGAAATGGGCTCAGGTTTTCTTTTTACAACGGCTCCATTCTGTTACTTTTCTCCCTTCCATCAACTGGTTTGGGCTGCATATGAATGTATCGTACACTTTCTAAATTTTTCAGTGTAAATGCAAGTGCGCTAAATGTGGTAACCTATCAAGGTTGTGTAAAGGAAATAGAATCAGATGAATTGCATTGATTTTCAAGCTACACGCTTTTTGTCTCTTTGTTTTTGATTGTTTTGACAAATTCAACCTCAAATAGGACTCTTTTTGGGCTTTGATGTCCCTTTTGAGGTGAGATTTTAACCGAGTGCATGTATGCATAATTGGAATATTTTATAAAGAAACAGTTCTCGAGGGAAATCTCACTTGATCTACTGAAAAAAGAAGATAAGTCCCCAAGGGAAAGAGGTCTAATATTCGTAAATTAGTCATTTATATTTTTATAACATAGAATAATTGCTCAAGTTGAAAGATTTAGTTTCTTTGGAGGTGCAAAGAGCCACAGTTGAGCTCAAGATTGTTCTAAATTATATTTAAACTTCGAGAGGGCGGAAATGGTATACGCACTCCAAAAGACTTTTTTCGGAAAATAATTTCTAATACTTTTTCAATGAACTTTGAAAGGTTAAAAAGATTTACAACGAACTGTAACTAGGATAAAG